>JAAAKQ030008056.1:0-18533 GCA_010016005.3 Zanna intricata | reverse complement strand
TCCCGGGTTCGAATCCCGGTCAGGCATGGCATTTTTCACACACGCTACAGTTCGTTCATCTCATCCTCTGAAGATATTACCTAACGTCAGTTCCGGAGGTAAAAAAAAAAATTATAATTTTCAATTATTGTTATTACATAATCAGATGTTTCACCAAATATATAACATATACACATATGTAATATTGTCTATTAAATTACATATACACATTTTTAAAAGTCCATACAATTTTATTTTACTAATAACTTTTGATTTATTATTTTTTTATTAATGAATTACTATTTATTGTAACAAATTTTTTTTTACAATAACGAATTAACAATTATTAATAAATCAATATATTTAAATTAAAAAAAAAAATTAATTAAAAAAAAAGTTAAAAAAGAAAAAAAGGTGATGAAGTTTGATTCAAACCGATGTCCCTTCCCCTGTAAGATCCAAATATTTTATTAATTAAAATTTTTTTTGGCTATAAGTCTGGTACCAATAAAATTAAGTACCACTTATAATACATCGTTGAAAAGCGCTCAATGAGGGTCTTATTATTGCAATTAAGAAAAAGACTAAAATCCAAATATTCTGGGTTTTGGCCTTTTTTGGATACTTTTGGTTCAGCCGATTGCAATCAAAAGAGAAGGTGCACAACTAGATCTTACAATAGTCCTAAATAAAAAATTTCAACATCCTACAGCTAATTGTTTTTGAGTTATGAGAGATACATACGTACGTACAAACGTCAAGCCGGATCTAGTCAAAATGAATTAAAGGGATAGTCAAAACGGAAATTTCCGTTGAAATGTGAAAATCTACATTTTTCGCAATCACAATACTTCCTTTACTTCATACAAGGGAGTAAAAACAAAAATTACCGAATTTAGTTGCCACTTTATATAAACAGAAATCCAAGAGCGTTAAAATAATCGTGTCATAAAAAAAAAATCATGCCTTTTCTATTATTCTTCTTTCAAAAAATATATCTTTTGAATTTATTAAAATTTAATTTTTTATAGTTATAATATTTTATACGCAAAATATTTAATAAAGAAAGACAACTCTGTGGTAAAATTTTTCCTACAAAGTTATTTTTGTTTAACATCATAACCTTTGACTTTTTAATTATTAACTTACCATTATTTATATGAAAAACATGATTTTGAATATATGTAACCTATTACAAGAAATTAATAGAATAAAAATTACATACTAATTTTGTATGCTCAATAAAAACATTCTGAAATATATAACTTAATAATAAATAACATTTTATTTAAATACATGGCAACTGTAAATAAATGTAGCCTACAGGCCTTCACTAAACCCGTACGCAAACGAATTTACATTCATTTGACGACTGCAAGCCCACGTACAAAATTATACGTACAAATGTACGTATATACACCGGGTACGGGTGAGGTCGTTAAGCCTCAGTAATTAATTGTAAACTGGCCTTGAGAGAAAGCGGAATAAACATTCATTTAAAAACGATTAGTCCCGCATGACTGAACAGCCCAGCAACATATATATAACACAACATAACCTAACAAAATGGGGAAAACTCATTGCCGATCATGTAAATATCTGTCTACTTCAGTTTAATCCCTTATATAAACCGCCATCACTGACAAATGCGTGTACTGTATTTATGCCTGCCAACCTAACTGAAAACACATTTAGGTAAAAGGGACTAATACTAAAAATGATATTTTAATATCTCTCTGCAAATATAATAATTATATAAAACCTGCCTAGTAATTAATATATGGTGTTTTTGTCGTATATAATTTACAACAGAATTACATAAACCCTAATTAAATGTTCATGAAATATTAAATATGAATCTATATCACAATTTTCATAATATTTATTTTTAAAATAAATTTTAAAATACTGATGTAAAAGAAAAATTACATGCAATGATGATTACAATCAACTAATAATAATAATAATAACAATTCTACCGCATCATCAAGCATAGTACGGATCCTTCAATAGATATCACATTCAAAATACTCAGTGAATTGGTAAGTTTGGTTTTTTTTTATAAAACACCTGAATTTCGTTTTATTGGTAAACTAATACCCAGCTGGTTTTTTAATTTCTAGAAAAAAATCTGATGTGGACAATACATGACTTCCTTATACGCCTATTAAATTACAAAGCCCTTAACTAAAAACAATTGTTTTTCATTTTTACAAATTCATAAAAATTTATTGTTTAGAGTATTATTAATAAAAGTTAATTTTTTTTTTTAATTGACTTATTAAATTAATTTTCTCAGAATAAAAAACTTTCTTCACGTTTTGATAATAAAATTTACGCATTTATTAGCCATTTAACAGAGTTATGGTACTTCAAACTTAAAAAAAAAAAAAAACTGTTTTTCGTCTCTAAGTCTTTCTGTTTTACATTGAATAACATGAAAATTACGAGAAATAAAGTTCTGGGACTTGTTTTATTCGATTTTTTAGATAAAAAAAAACATAAGAGACGATAAAATTACCCCTAATATATTGAAATTTCACCGGACGAACCGAAATTCTGGCGAAATTTTTCGTTAGCCGTACTTTGATAAGAAAGTGTTTTCGGACATATGTTTGTATAAATTGTTTCAATTTTTTCAAATTTCAAGCTCTAAAATCAGTTTCCAGATTATTTCCTTTTCCTTTTGAATCACCTGTATATATTATATATATATATACTGTATATAGACTATGACACCCCCGGTAACGTAAGGATTCATTCTAAATCAATTTAGCCGTTGAGCTGCTACGGTGTAACAAACATACATATAAATATTCACCCTAAAAACATAACACCCCTTTTTGAGCAGTCGTGTAAAAAAAGAAAACAACCGTTTATGAAGAAAAAAAAATAGTCTAAAATCAATATCGTACATTTCTAAAATCATAAGGTTACGAATATTCTATAAAATAAAAAAAAAAGACTTAAAGAAAAGAAAACTACAGCATAAAAACAGATAAGAAGAATATTCTTATATTAGTTACCGATGATACAATTTTAGATGCAGAAATAGCAATCTGATGAAGGAAATTATTCGGAAGGACGGAAATTAAAGATGAACCGTACTTGTGTAATAGTTGTAATAACATCAACAAAACATAACCCTCCTACATCATTAATGATTAATGTAAGAGGTTTACCAACTTTTACTAAACTTCTGAAATAATAAAAATTCACAAACATGATCAGAATCTAAAATAACGAATTAAAATATTTCTAAAAAAAAAATATTGGATATTCAATAAAGATCTTTTAAGGGAAAACACAGCATATACGAATATATTTCAAGGAAAATATCCTTCCATGTAATCGAGATTATTTTTAAAACATTCCATAATTTCTAATTAACCACTATCTTTAAAATCGATCATTTTTTTACTTTGAAATATAATGCTACACCTAATTATTTTTTAAAACACAACCAGTCTAGTTCACTGGTAGTGAACAGGCTAGTAGACCGTCTTCTCAAAAACAAATAAAACGATAACTGGGCCTAAAGGTGAAAGTACATTAACAAGGGAGTTAAAATACAACAGTCTTTTTATACTACATTAATGTATACGTACACAGAGGTATACAGAGAGAAAAAGTGCGGGAGAAAGAAAGAGAAGTGGAATCAACATCTTTCTTTAATGTATATTGATGTAAATGTATATGCGAATACGCGTAAGTATTGAAAGAGAGAAAGAAAGAAAGTGTATTGGGAATCACCGACGGATCATCAATGTTTTTTCTCCCACCATTCATCTTCATTCTACATATGTTATACGCATATACATATAAATTCTCGCTCCATGTCTTTCTCTCCTATATTTAAGCTTAGAGTCTCGTGACGATTTTTGATTACGAGTCAGCTACTTTTTTTTGTGATGCAAAAGTTTATCACATAAGTATCCGGTCACCACGCTCCAAAAAAAGTTTTAACTTCAAAAATTAACATATCCACTAACAAAGTTGTTTTAAAACAAAAACAAAAATGAACATTAAAAAAAATTACTAATATAATTTTAAAAATAAAGAAAATATATCTATTTAAATTTTGATAAATAATAGAAAGAACAAATTTTTCAATATCGGAAAAAATGTAATTACGTATAAAAAAAAATAACATCAATATAAAATCTTGCAAACATTAACTTAACTCATTAATACTAATAATAGTAATAAATATGACAGCAGACCAAAATACAAATTTTTAAATAAATCATGTTTAAAAAAAAATCATTAAACAAGTATATTAAGAGTTATTTATTATTATTATTATATCCTTTAAAATAGTAACCTAAAAAAAAATTATGATAAATTACATATTTAAGGTTATAATTATTGAGATAATAATAATATAATATGAACTGTCGACAGTAATAATGATATTTTAATTGAAATTAAAAATGATAATAAACGTTTTGATTATGCTGTAGATTGGAATAGACAGCAATTATTTTGCAATAAACACATAATTAAAGAGAAACGAATATTAACTTTTACCGTTGTTCAAACTTAACGATAATAATACAATAATAATGAAAAATGTATGTTGCAATATAACCAAATACGGGGATACTTTAGAGATTAAAAAAAAAAAAAAAGGTTAAAAACATTCTAAACATATAATCACTACAGTTAAAATTAACATTAATAAAAAAAAAAAGGATAAGAATAATAAACATAATATATAATAAATAAAAGATGTTTACTTTGATGAATGATGAACCAACTAACATTTATATTAACGTTCCCTTATATAATGGTTCACAACTGATATTTCATAAATATTTAAAATTACTAAATATTTCTCATAGATTATGGTAATTTATACAATTAACATTTCCTATGTCATAATCCTGACAGATTAATAATTGTACGTCAATAAACTATACATTGAAAGCATATTTTGCGTTAAAATAATTTATTTCAGCGTTGTAGTTCGATAATGATGTTGTTCAATGATGTAATAATTATATAACTATTATAAAACTAATTATAAACGTCTAATTGCGGGAATATTTTTAAAGTACATTTTTTTTTTTTTTTTTACCAAAACAAACTCAAATTATTTTACTCTCTATGATTAAAAGCATACAGGATTAAAAAATGCTGTAAATAAATAAATGATAATCATGATGATGAAAAGTCAAACATAATGCATTTCCTTATAACAAATCGAAAATAAAAAAAAAAAATTTATTTTAATGAAATATGAAATCCCATGTAACATAAAGACCAATAAGAAATAAAAAGAAAAAAGGAAGAAAAATATACCTCTATCTCTGTTTTTTTTTTGTTTAGCCTCCGGAACTACCGTAAGGTATTACTTCAGAAAGTGAATGAGGATGATATGTATGAATTGAATGAAGTGTAGTACAACTACACCTTACAATCTCACTTCAACACTTACAATCTCAGGTCGACCTGAGATTGTAAGTGTTGTACAATCTCAGATCGACCACAACTGAGAAGTATGGTTAATATAAACCCTCTTTCTCTTTATCTGTTTAGCCTCCAGAACTACCGTAAGGTATTACTTCAGAGGATGATGTGTATGGATGTGAATGAAGTGTAGTCTTGTACAATCTCAGGTCGACCACATCTGAGAAGTGTGTTTAATTGAAACCCAACCACCAAAGAACACTGGTATCCACGAACTTAGTATTCTAATCCGTATAAAAATAACTACCTTTACTAGGAATTGAAACTTAGAACTCTCGACTTCGAAATCAGCTGATTTGTGATGTAGCGTTTGAATTCTAGATCGTGGATACCGTTGTTCTTTGATGGTTGGGTTTCAATTAACCACACTTCTCAGGAGTGGTCGACCTGAAATTGTACATGACTACATTTCACTCATATTCGTACATATCATCCTCATTCATCCTCTGAAGTAATACCTTAAGGTAGTTCGGGAGGCTAATCAGAAAGAGAGAGAGGTTTTAACACGCAATATAATTTAATATTTTTCCCATAAATATTTTTTAACTAAGTATTACTTTATAATTCAAGAAACCTCACATCGTCAATATAAATATTCGATAGATAATTATTATCGATGGTAATATATTATGTCTTATACACAAAAAAGAAAACAGGCAGACTTTAAAAAACCAGAATATTACAAAACAAGTTATAAAAAAAGGGTGTGAATGATTATTTTATTTTTATAATTGTTTATTTTTTAGAGCAGATGAAATAGGTTATTTCAAAACAGGCTTTTTGGTTGTTAAAATAATAAAAATAAAAGTTATCTAGAAGAATACTGCGAAATATGCTTAAACATTTATAACACGTTTTTTCCAACAGAATTAAAAACATTAAATATACATTCATAAAGAGTACGCATCGGACAATGGTCAGAACGCTTTTCAAAATTAATCGAAGCTATTATTAGTGGCGAACACGTCACAACTGGCGGCAGTTGGTACTAAGGAAGTAAAGAATAATGGAAGACCTTATGCATGATTTATGATACACAAGACAACCAAAAGGGAAAGAGCAGGAATTAAAGTGAAAGGTAGGTTAAGAGGAGGTGCGTTAGACGAAGATAGAATATCTAGAAGACGAATGATAGGCGGAGCACCATGTTTTCTTCACTAGCTCTATGATATCATACACATGCAGACAACAGAACAACGCTATGATGAATAGCCATCCTTGCTTTTAAAAGCAACCCCCACATACCTTAACGCTAGTCATTTGGGAATCTTTAAATTAAATTACACACATACAGACAGAAACATACATACACACACATGCGACGAACAATAATAAAACACCTATCGATAAAAGTTAGGGTGACAATTCATAAAATTCTATGTAAGGTTGCACAAAATAAATTTTATTTATAATAAAAACTGAAAACTCAAATTGATTTTTTTTTTTTTTAATTTAAATTGTTTTTCTTCATAATTATTTCACGTTTAATAAAATATTTTAAATAGTTTAACCTAAAATGTATATAAAGTATAATTTATACATTCGATAATTTCCATAATTATAATGTAATAATTAAAGATAATTTATTATAAGAAAAAAAAACACTCGAGTAATCGGTATAGTCATTTTCAAAAATTATATAAAACTCTCTAGATGAAATAACACATATATACACTGCCTTAATTTAGAAAAAGTATTCTTTAAAATCATTAATAATTATCAGAATCTATTCTAAATATATATATATATATATATATTATGCAATAAACCTTCGATTTCTGTCTGTTTTTGCATTAGTTACGAATGGGTGAATTGATTTTAACGATTTCCTGAAATAGATATAACACAGCAATATTATTAACCTTCACTTTAATAATCGTAACAAATGGCGTATAATGAACATCATTACTCTAAGAGAATGCAACACTTAACTGGTTCTTCTCATACCGCACATATACCTTGATATTCAAACACACAGAAAAACTGAAAGGTTTCTCTATATGGGAATATAAAATGTATTTATAACGAATGAAAAATTCAAAATATTGTAATGATTCGAACCTGAAATATTCTGATAGAAATTAAAAACTACAATAATTTTACTACTAAGATCAGACAGTTTTAATAACCGTAGTTTCTTATAATTATATAGTTTATTATAATTATAATTGTAAAATTGACTTCGTCTAAATATTTTTCTCTACGGTTTTCGTCTAAATTGTCTTGGATCGACTACTAATGCAGACGATTAGATAAAAACGATATAATTTTTTTTAGATGATAAAGATTTTTTAACATGATTGTGATTTATGGGAATATGGAATGAAAATTTTAGTAGAGTATGAAAAACGCCATGCCTGGTCAAGATTCGTACCCGGGACCTTCTGTATGAGAGTTTAAACATTAACACTTCGCCCAAAGATCAGCAGTAGTATAAATGAAATGAAGCAGCGATGAAAAAATGCTAATTTTTCCGAAAAATGAACCCGAAACCAGGAAATCTGATTTATCAGATTATGAGGCTATTGGTTGATTAATTTGGGACAGCCATTTTCTTCTTTTTTTTTTTTGTATTAAATAAGATTTGTTAAAATACCTAATAATAATTATGTAATAAATAATTTGTTAAATTATCAATAAGATTTTTTAAAATAATATAATAAATAAAAATACATATACATAAGTAACTTGTAAATTCAAACAACTGCTTTTGAAATGCTGTTTTCTTCCTTTTAATTCAAATTTAATTAATTAGGTAAATTTAAATGGTTTTAAACCCTCCCATAATGTAGTATGGTTTAGCCACTGGGAATTCATTAGACAATTCTGTTTTAGGAATATTCGACTTGATAACTGACGAAAATATGGTTGAAATAAAAATATGTTATTACAAAACTGTAACAAAACAACTAAAAAAAAAAAAAAATTAGCTATAAAATAATATCTTTATTACAAGTAACTACTTTAATTCAAGCAGAAAGGGAAAATTCATTTAGTTTATAGCAATTAGTAACAATTATTATTATTTATTATTATGAAGTAATTCAATTCAATTCAGTTTCTATCAGCATTATCGATAAAATTTAATGAACGTCCACTGTAATTTTCTTTTAATTAAAGAGCCTGGAGTAGTGCCATTTAGAACATGAACAAAAAGAAAAAGAACACGAACACAGATACAGACACGAAAACACAAAGCATTTAAGATAGAGAGAGAAAGAGAAGAAACCATGAACAATGTACTAAGTCACGGTCGCGATAAGTTTTCAGATGTAGTATTATTAGTAGTCATGGCATATTGGAAGTAGTGGTCGAAGGAGAAGTGGAGTAGTATATAGCCAAGGTACGTCATACTACTTTAAAATCATGATAGCTAAAAAGAAATGTCACGATTTACAACTATAGTGGATATCGTAGAATAAAATCAATAAACATTCAATAATACGTTGTTTAATATTATTTTTTGATTATTTTTTTTTTTTTTTAATGTTTAATAAAATTAAATAATGTTCAAATATTAACGAGTTTTATTTATAAAATAGATATTAATAGATGCCTTAATCAATTGGTACTGTATTAAGAATGGTTTTCATTGACAAAGTATTCTTCAAAAGTATCAGGGGGGGAGGTTGTCCTAATATTATATTATTCTTCAATCATTTCTCACTAAACCTTACCAATTTTATTCCATTTTTTTTTTTTCTTTTTTTGGAGCCACCAATTAATTAATTGCTCTGATAATAGCCTAAACTCCAATCTTTTCTGTTTTGCCCTAATACTTTTAACATCAACACCCTTACCACAGTCTACATAATCTTTCCTTGTCCTTTGGATAGGGAATTTAACTTCAGGTAACAGATTACAAACAGGAGAATGAGCATTAGTATGATAATTAATAATCTGTGCATAAGGAGCAATCCGAATAAGTACATATGGGTAACTGAAGTATGCTCAAGATTTTGTCCAGGGATAATGAGGACACTTAGTATACTTATAAATTGTTACAAAAGTCGATAATATAATTATAAAAGCAAGAATCTCCTCTGTAAATAAGTCTATATACTCCTTATGTTTTTGAAAACCAGAGAAAAAAAAAATGATGTTATATAGATGGATATATGCGGGAAGACCAGGAAAGAAAGACCTCCTTAAAGTGTAACGGACCTTTCATTATTTATTTTAGGTACCATTTAATCGCTGGCTGAAACGACCAGAACAACGAATTTAAGGTTTAGATATTTCCCCTAACAAATAAACGGTAATGAATTGCTTTCTTTGAGAGTAAAGGTGTCACTAATAGAACAGACTATTACGTGGATTTTGGTGGGGAAATATGCAACGTATAGTTGGTTTAATGAAGAAAGCAATAGAAAAACCACCCCACTATTCACTTCTCTTAATAAGCCTGGCATGGGATATAATTGTTCTTAAGGATGGCTATATCATTTCTGTAAGTGACTTACGATTCGCCTACAACGGTTATGATTACAAAATTTACATACCTTTACAAACTTTTTAAAACCAACAAATAAAAAATCCATCAACCAGTCTTCCAGTTGATGTATCCTAATTTCTTTCAACCCATGTATTTTCATTTCTGTGTGCCTGTACGTGTCCATTAGTAGATTTATATTTATAAATCATAATTTATTATTGAACGCGTTTATATTTATTTAAACAGAATGTATATAACACAAGTGTAATAAAAATTCCTTCAGTTAATTTTATAAATTCATCTGCACGATAAGATGTAGTTCAAAACTATTATTTATATAAGCACCACAGTAAATAGCGATATAAACAAATAAAGTACAAATATTGTATGATATGCATAGAAAGGGAATCATTTTTGTCTTCATGAATAGAAAGCAGATGCTGTTTTTGTTATTTATAAAGAACTTACATTTGAATATTATTCAACAGATATGGGTGGTGTTAAACTAAATAATGATTGATCAGAATTGAGTTTGGGATGGTGGAAAAAGAAAAACCTTATGAAAATGTTCGTAGATTCCGACAACGGCATTGATAAATTCACCGGTTCTTCAGATTCTAGGGTTAAGTTACTATGAAAAGACGATGGTATATGAATAAGATGAGAGACGAAGAAAGGGGGAAGCTTCCAAAGACGTGCTGCGAGGAACAATGGGTGATATTTCAGTTCTTTTGCTCAGCACGAGGTCGCACGCAAAAACCCCAGCTTGCCCGTTCGGCATCTCGCCTGCTGCTGCGCCTGCAAAACATCCCATTACATTCCATTCCAATTTCATCTATTGCCCATCCTTCGTCTCGCCTTTTGTTACGTCCCTGACCTCATAACGCTTTCCTGCTGTTTTTTTTTTTTTCTCTTTTAAGAATATAATCGGGAAACGAGAATACTTCTGACTTTTGCTTAGACTCCCGCAGTCCTGTTAATACACTAAATTTTATTTATTATTATTATTCTATTATTACTAAATGGAATAAACTTAACGTGTTTTTATAATAAAAAATGGATTGGTAATTTTAAAATAAAAAATAATTTGCAATAACAAATTTACTTCAAATTTTTACCCGATTTCAGGAAGGTAGAAAAAAGATAGTTTATTTATTTCTTTACGACCCTATAATTCCATATTGAATAAACCATTTTTCATTTTAAAAAAAAATATCAAATTTGTTTCACTTGTGGTAAGTGATTTATAATGATATAAGAAAAATTAAATGGCAGATTTTAAACGGAATATTCTATAAATAAAAAAATCAAAATCGTTAGAAATACATGAAATAAAATGAAAAGATTAATTAAAAAAAATTAATTCATGAAGAATTTAAAGATATAGTTTTCCATAATGATATTACATATAGCAGATGTGCAAGTTATAATCTATTACCACTGAAACGTAAAGGAATTTGCGTACACCTTGATTTTTTTTAATAGGAATAACGTTTTGAGACAAGATATATTATTTATAAACAACATATATATTATTTATTTTCTATTTTAAAAACGTTTAAATTAATATCAAAACTATATAGTAAAGAATTTAATAGATTTCAGTTAAAATGAAATATTTCAAATTTATGAAATATTTTCACAACTTAAAACATAATTTTAAAACCGCAGATTTATTTTTTAAAATAAAATTAATTGAAATGTTCCCATAAGTAAATTAAATAAATAAAAGAAATATTAACTTAAAAATTACGATCTATTTACAAGATGTTACATAATTTAAAAACTAAGTAGTAAAGTTATGGAAGTCATAGTTAACATTTTAAAAGGATTTTAATACAAAATTTTAGACTTTTTTTAATCTAATCTTTTGTATTGTACAAATACAATTTTCACTTTTTTAATTTTAATATTTCGTTTTTCTATCAAATCATAAGCAAAACTGTACCATACTATGAACATTATTTTCACTTTCAATAACAGATATAAATCAGAATACTGAATATGAAAGACGGAATATAAATTGCTTAAATTTTTTTCCTGTGTATACAACACCTCAGTACAAATAAAAAAAAACAAAAATAGCAAAAAAATTTTATTAATTTAAATAACCAATACTTAAATAATAAAATGGAATAAAAAATATGTAAAAAAAAATAGCTGTACATAAACCTAAAAATAATGTATAAATAATTAAAAGAACTACCGATTGAATGATGTATAATTTTTTTTTTTATAAAAGTCTGTACGAAAATAACTACAAAGTAGGTCGGACAAATACTACCACACAAATGAAAATGTTCATTATATTTATGATTAAAATCAAACCAAATTAATGAATGAATAATTAATTAATATTAAAAGATCAATGAACTTCACAATGAGAATATAAATTCACTAACATTTTTTTTTTGTATTAACCTTTACAATCTTTTTTTTTTGGAAAATCAGATTTTGTTAAAATGAATAATTATTATATAGATTGAAGAAGTATATGTCAAACATTCTATAGAAACACACGTACATTTTGCTACATACATGTAAGCAAACATACATCGTATATTTTAATTAAAGAAACAAGGCTCACGGGTCAAACTTAGATCAATTTAGATTAGTTTACTTAGTTAAATAAGGAAAATTACAGAGAAATATAACAAAAAAAAAAAAGAAAAAAAGTTTGATTTTATAAATATGTCTTCTTAAAATAAAAAATGAATTCAAAATCCTAAGACATAAATTAGATAGATTCTAAATTAGTCCAATGAATGTTAACAGTAAAAAGGAAAAACCCGTAAAAGGGGAAATTGAAATTTATTTCAACTTTGTAGTTACGGTACTTTATTTAAGTACCATAACATTACTGTTTTAGGAAACATTAGGAGGCAACGTTCTGATTGAACACCACTGGACGGGAAACGAGAATCCAGCACATTTCTGTAAGCATCCGCCTTATACTTCATCATTACTTTATAATGACGATGGACCGGCACTTCAGTCTCCATATCTTAGATATGGGTCCTAAGTGGTCCAAATTTGCACCTAAATAATGAAACAAGGGCTCAAGAACAAGAAAAAATGAGGAATGAGAAAGGAAGACCTAACAATAGAAGAATGCAGTAAAAGGTAAAGAATCTTAACACGAGAATAGTTTCTAGACTCCTTTCAAGCAACGGGGACTATTCTACTTAAACCCCTCAGAAAATTAGAACATATTACTCCAGATATAAACAACTTAAATATATGCAAGACGAACATTGAATTTCATAAAGTAATTAAAGAATTTTCAAAAATTACGTACAAATAACAATCTTTTCCATTCCGGAAACTGCGTAGCGTGTATCCAGTTAAATTGTAAATTGTTCGTCAAGAACACAATAACAGGAATGATTAATCTATACACGAGGATAAAAAATAAACCGATATATTTTACAACAAAAAGCTGCTGTTTTTATACATCCTCAAAAATTATTAAAATGAAGATTCTGTTTGTCTTTATGTCTTATTTTTCCAGAATTTTTTCCCCCCAAAATTAAGTAAAATTTTCACGGATAAATATCCTTAGTAAAACCAACCATTAACAGGAAATGTTTAGCGAGAGAAGAAATACTTTAATTATTCGAATATGGAACATAGCGGATGAAATAGACCAACGTTAACATTTCACCAAGCAGATCAGCGGAGATTTAAAATTATTAATTTAAACAAAATTTGATTACATTTTATGATTATTGAGCTTCATAAATAGACAATATTACATCAATATACTCGTAAAGATGATTTTATTTGTATAATTAATTTTTTTCTTTCAATTTGTTTTCGTTATCAAATTTATAAAAAAGAAATTTCTTAATTTGTTTGATTATTAATTTTATTTTTGTTAGAAGAAATGTATTTTATTTCTTACGTAAATAATATGGCTGCATATTCTGGTTTTGTGATTGGCTAACATTTTCTGGTTGAGAGCGATGATGACTACCAGTTCCAACCCACGTACCTAAAAAGAAAAAAACAAAATAAAAAAAAACAAAATAAAAAAATAATGCCTAAAAATCAAAATAATTTACAAAAAAAAAAAAAAAAAAAAAAAAAGAAGTAAATAAATAAAACAGAAAACCTATAAATAAACGATAAAACAAAATTTTTACATAAAAATCTTTGGGTTGCGACGACTTAAACTATAACGGTGCGGTGGCCATTTATTATCTTTCACAGATAATTTCAAAAGTGTACAGTATAACCCAAGTAGTGTTATCAAACCGAAAAAATAGACTGATCTCAATTAAAAGCATTTGGAAAGTTTTATTTTATTTAAAGAAAAAAAAACAAGCAGTTATTTAAGAGATAAGTTTAGATCATGCTGGGAATTAACCGTGAAAATCTTTACATGACCGCAATTTTGGTTAAGGTAATCGTAGTCAAGTGTTTTAGTCAAAATTGTTTTTCAATCTCTTTTTAATTAACTGTCACAACCCTATCTTTTTATTTAATATGTTTTAATTGCCCTTTTGGATATTAAAAGATCACTATACTTTGTTAACACTCAAATGAAAAATTTAAAGATAATTTAAAATGATTTATCCTTTACAAGAAAATTATATACCAATATTATGTATCAATGTACGTACATATATACTTTAATAAAAACAAAAAATGAAAATATAAATTCTGATAGCAAATTATTGTAATACATGATCTCATCTTTCTTCAGTAAATTCATTAAAATTGTTTTAGAACATAAAATTTCAATTAAAACTAAATAAAGCTTTATATTACTTAACAATGTTAAATTGTGTAAATAGGCATAACTGCTTATATATATATATATATATATATTATATTTTGTGCATGTATGACGTAAATAAGTTCTCTTTGTATTTATGAATGAATATCAAAACAATGGAATGACATAAATAATAATTAAGGGTGGGTAAATTAAAATACAACGATAACCAATTATTTTAGTTGAACAATTATATCCAATTTCCAAAATAATTTATCCATGCAACAATATTATTATTATTACTGTAATTTAAAAAATGAAAAATGATAGTAGGTCTACAACACACAATTCTATACTAATTGAATGACATAATGAAAAGAAATTACACAAAGAACACACACACCACATATACGAGTACATTCATTTTATTACAATAATAAATTCATAAAATAAAATAATAAATTTAAAATGATAAACAATAATTTAAATTAGTTAGTATTTTTAAGCCAAGTGGCTTAAAGCAAATTATATTAAGCTGTTTTTCAAATTTCAGTTTTCTGGGCTGACTTATTAATTATATTTTGATTAGCATATCATCAGACGGGAAATGTTAGGTATAAGTTTATCTAAACAAAATTACTTATCTCTAGTGTTATGTAAAGTTGAGATGAGATCGAACCATTCTAATGGTAATCAAAACAACCGACTTCTGGAGTTGAATATTGATAAGGAGATAAATCTGTAGCTAAAGGAGGCTTTCATAAAGTTCCCTGAGGACACGTACCTATTGTAGATAAATTATTTGAACAAAATACTTTTTTTACAACATGTTCTAAATTTCATCAGCGAGTGGTCATTTATTTAATTTTTTTCTATATTATCTGATAGTTGTAAAGTTGGGGGCTGGCGATATCTATATACGAGTATTTTTAAGGACGGTTATAAGGGATTGTTCTGTTTGATTATGGTATTATGCATATCAGATTTTGAACAAATAATTATAATCACAGTATAGTGATGTATCAATAAACAAGTATAGAGTTTGATGTATTACAAAGTTATTTGGTCATTCCTTTGGCTGTAGCTTATAAGAGTTAGTACAAGATAATACATTTTTTCAAAAACTGTATTAGACTATAAAAATATTTCAACAGAAATTAATTAAGAAAATTAAGTTTAATAAATTACGCAAAATCTTTCCCTGTACAAATAAATAAATGAATAACATAACTAATTGTGCAAGATATATTATATATGTGTAGTTTTGGCCAACTAACAGGAGAAAAAATTTATTCTTTCCACTTACTATTTTTATCTAATCACTATTTATTTAATTTTTTGACAGATATCTTCGCTTCATTAGAATTATTTATTATTTTCGATGAAAAGTACGGTATTATTTTCAGTTGTACGGTGCGAGTGGGGGATGAAAATAAATTTACATTTCGAGGCATGAGGAATATGAAAATATCATTCACTTAAACAGGGGTTTCCTTATATACAACAAATATATATATATATATATTTGTTGTATATATGTATTGCGGATGTTGTATATATGTATTTACGGATACATATATATATATATATATATATATATATATATATATATGTGTGTGTGTGTGTGTAAAATTTATATAGGCCTATGTGTAAACTTTTGTGTCAAAAATCTTCAAAAATATTAAACCAATTTAATTGAAATTTAGATATGCTGTAGTAGCTTATATGAAGTTAAAAAATTAATGTAAAAATTTGATAAAGATTTGTTTAGACATTCTTGAGTTACACTTAATTTAAAGTCAAAAAAATTTCAACGTGGTAAGGTAAAACCGTTGTTCATTATGATGCTGCAAGTTAGTACGTTGGATTTTATTTATTTGCGGTATCTAGGCAGTGTATCTATCTATCTAACAGTGTTAAACCACATTATAAAAATATTAAAAACTAAATTAAAATAACGAAAAGTCAATTTCTTGCGTAGAACTGCGCAAGAAGATTTTTTTTATTTAATGAAAAACCTAATTTAAAATATTAAAGCAGTAGTACGTTTACCATTTCAGTCACTTATACAAAATGATAATAATAAAACAGTAACACATGTAGGTTGTAAAGATACCAACAACTTCATGTCTTTAATCTACAACAGTACAAATATATATTGCCGGCCTTTGTATCGCGAGTGGTAGCGTCTCGGCCTTTCATCCGGAGGTCCCGGGTTCGAATCCCGGCTAGGCATGACATTTTCACACACGTTACACATCATTCATCTTCATCCTTTGATGTAATACTTAACTGTGGTTCCGAAGGATAAAAAAAAAATGTAAATAAAGTACAAATATATATATACACCATGGTGTATATATATATATGTATACACCATGGTGTATGGTGTAATGGTGTAATATACATATATATATTTTTTTTTATAGCAATCCACCAGCAACATACACACGAATAAAATGAGATTATTATAAAATTAATTAGTCATTTATTGTAGTAAATAAAAGTGTATTATCAAATTCTTAAATTTTTTGATATAGAATGTTTTTTTTTTAATTAATAAAATAAGTTTTTCAGAAGTACATACCAGTTTCAAAATTGCTCTCAAGATGATGTAAAAATAAGTAAATAAAAAACTTCTGTAAATATCAATTTTTTTATCATAGAAAAAAAAACAAACATCAACAATTTACTAGGTTCTAAGTTCTTTAGAACACAAGAAAATTTAATTTAATAATTAAAGTACTCCAACTATTTTTCCACAAAAACATACTTTGAATATCAGATATGTATAACATAATACAAAATAAAGTATAACTAAGAATTTTACCAGCCATTTATATATATATATATATATATATATATAGATATATACATATATAAAACACAAATGATTTCAGAACGTCATTAAATTGTATAGTTGGTACGGATATAATAAACGATTTGGTTGGTTGCAGCTGGGTTGTTTTATCATTTTGAAGTTTAATAATAAATCTAATTTTGTAGATTACTACCAGAATGCGAATTGCTAACATACAACAAATAGAAAAGATATTTGGAACGAGACGAAATGGTGTAATAAAAAACATCGGGTTACTGTTTGTTGCTACCATTTAGATAGTTATCTAACCGAATTTATATGGTGATATAATAAAATAAAAAATGAGATTTGGGTTAGATATCTAGTAATCTATCACGAAATTGTAGTATGCTAGTCTCTTATTGCTTTAAGTAGAAGTAATCACAGAATTATATAGCCTTTTAAATGTAAAGGATTAGATCGAATATGTTCATGGATTACTGGACAATTACGTCAAAATAATTTCAACGAAGCATGAACAGACTTCATCAAGTACAGACAAAAACCGTTCATGCTTTTGCACGATTAAGTCCGCTTATGTTGCAATAGCACTTAGTTGATCATCTTTTTTTTTCACTAAATACTTACTATAAAAAAAATATATATATATACTTTATATATATACTTCATACATGACCCAATAGTTTGAAACTATATTTTATGTGATTTACGATATTTACATATTTTTAGTCATAATATTATATTTATTTCTGGGGTGTTTTTAGCACCTGCAAAGAGTTTTTAGAAAATTATTTTTTTTTTAATTATTCCTTTAAAATTAAAGGAAAATTTTTTTTTTATAATTTAAAAATTTTATTTCTTAATACCAGTTCGAAAAGATTTAATTAATATTGTTACAAATTTTACATTTTTTTTTTAATAGTTAGTAGGTTTTACATTATGTCTCCATTTTTTACATACTGCTGTTAATGAATGTTTTCACTTCAACATTTAATAAAAAATTTCCTATACGAATATTTTTGCATATACATACAGGGTGTATCAAAACTGCACGACAATCTCTCGGAAACGGATTCTATATCTAAAAATAAGAAAAAAGTCTCCAA
>JAAAKQ030008034.1:0-16365 GCA_010016005.3 Zanna intricata | reverse complement strand
TATTACTTTCTATTAAAATAATCGCTAAAAAATACCTTAATTTTTTCTTATATACTTTTATGTACAATCTTCGCTGAACCAAAAAAGAAAAATTTTGTTTTTTGTTAGTGTCATTTTCACGAAGGTTTATGAGAAATTTTTAATTTTGAGATTGTTTGTTAAATTTGATATTTATAATAAAATATGTAATGGTATAAATATAAAACATACAAAATTGCTTTTATGAATTATACACACTATAAAGTACTAGATTACTTCAAGCGCATTTTGCAGATAATGGCAAAGCATTAGTATATAAAAATATTTAACCGAAATTAAACCATATAAAAATTACTATTATTATATAAATAACCAATATAATTTACCATATAAATGGTTATGGAATCAATTTTAAATTTTATTAAGGGAAAGACTTTCTTGCTAAAAGAATTAACGAGGAAAAAATTTTTTCATATAGCATTTTAGTATCACTCCTAAATGGCTACATTTTTTAATGAAACTTTCAGGTTAAATTTGCTTTGATTCAAATTTAGGCTGCAAACTTATTCCTGCGGAGCTATCTCCCTTAAGATTAGAATTACTCCTATACCATTTTCTGAACTGATTATTGTAACTTAAAAAATTAAAACAAAATAATTAACACTTTTGGTTACTGCTGAAATTTTTCCTTTCACGGATGTTCTAGTATAGATAGGGGTCTCTTAGACCTGTAGGTCTCTGCATCTCTAGTACTGTTGTTATACCTGCTATTATAATTATGCCAACACATCTGTGTGAAACAGAAATTTAAATATTTAGTGAAAACTGATGAACTAGAAAAGTAAATGATTTCTGATGGTAGAATTTTCATAATTAGTTACGGCTAGTAACTAATAAAAAAATTAATTTTGAAAAATTAATAAAAACTTCTTTTAAAGAACATTAAAACAAATTTTTAACATACATTTTTTTTTTATTTCGATTAATGCGATGAGGTTCAGATAATTTAGATTTTTGGATTACGATGACTTAACAAAAAATCACAAAGTTTTACAAATTTCAGCAGTTTCATGAGAAAGTTTTTTTCTTCTCTTTTTCGGACATAAGTGGAGCCGGATTCGCGGCTAATAAAGTATACTTTCTAAAATTTATTAAAAGCCCAAAGATTTCTTTCATATCTAAAAATTACTGAAAGCTAAAGATTTGAAACATTATAAACAAATTTGAAACAAACTAAATCCGGTAAATTTTAAAGCGTAATCTAATTGTTTATAAAATGTACAAAATATTTCATTGTCAATTTTAACGCTTGTGACATAAAATAACAGAAAAAGTAATTACTTTCCACTAAAAAAAAAAAAAATGTTAAGACTCTACAGCTCGTAACTACGAATTTTCAAGAGAATGATTTGGTGAATGGATCACATCTTTTTAGATCCCTGTGTAATAAATACGTACTCACATAACTTCCAACAAAAAGATGACATTAGAAAAGAACCATTTAATAATGCTACTAAATGAAAAAAACCGCAAAACACATTCTGTTAAATTAGCAAAGTCTTAAGGATTTTTAGGGATTCATACACTTTGAGTAAAAATTCAGCTTTACTCTTAAATCGTCATTCTGTGGGATAGAACATTTGATGGTTGATAAAAAAAAAATTTGCAACTGTTTTTATTAATTTGACCCAATTAATAATAATATACCCACGTAATATAATTCATCACCCTTCATTGCATTCTAGGATAACTTCGTTGTTTCTCAAGTCGATAACGTGATTAAAAAAGCACTACACCTTTGTTTTGTTTCTTAGGAATTCTTCCAAAACTGAAAAAAATCAAGATTACGACAAGTAAGAAATGAAGTCAGTAAGTAAAAGGATTAAGTAAGGATTTGCATAAAAGATGGATTTAGGCAGCCAGTCATCGTAGTTATCAAAGTTTCAGAACATGGACAATTATTACACTTTAATGAGTCAAATCCTTAAAATCTAAGAAGTAAGTTCCCCGTCAAAAGGATGAAGTATGTAAGCCTTTACAATAATTAATTCTAAGGAGTTTCTCAGGTTCTTGGACGGCATTTATCTCGCCATATATATTAGAATAAATCTAATCATTATAATAAATTTTAGCAAGGGCTTCCGCTAAGAAGCAGTAAAATGAAAATTCTTGTAAATATATTATTGAATAAATTTGTTTGTTTGTGTTACCGATAAACATAAGTAACGTTAATTACGTTAAGATTTTAATTACTTTAGTATAATGACTGGATTATCATGTTGTTTAGCTTTTAATTATTTTACTCATATAAAGATTCTAGAATTAACTTCAGTTAACTGATTAAATAAGAAGATAATTGTTATAATTAAACATGGATTTCCTATTAAAAAGTATTCTAATTGACTAAATTAACTAAAGGATTTCACATAAGTCTGTAACTTTCTGTACAATCAATCATTAAAATGTACATTAATATGTATATATATTAATGTACATTAATGCCTACGTCTTTCTGAAACTACTGGAGGTCGACAAGAAGGCTTAAAACATAATCTTGTTCGAACAATAATAACTTACTTCAGTATCGACCTGCATTCTTTTAATCTACGTAATATTCTCGATTAAGATTACCTAAGGGAAATTATTGCACACAGTTTAACATAGTTCATGAAAATATCTATTACTTGCTTCCTATCTTTTGCAGACTAAGATTTATGACTCGCAATCACTCATGTCTAACGCTAACCTGTTATTTACATATTTCATTAATTTATCAAAATTAAATATCAAAATAATTAATGTAATTTATCAAATTGTATTTTTTATTAATTCTATAAACACATAATACGATCTCAAATAATAACGCAAGCCAGAAATATTAAAAACACTTGTAAATAGTTTGCGATAATAAAAAACTAAATTAAAACATGTTTAATTTAATATTAACTACGACAATTTTGTAATAAATAATCTATGTTCTTCTAAAGCAATAAATTTATAGATTTTATTTATTGGATGAAATTTATTTTCGTATTTATTTTTTTAACTTTTTGGCATTCTCTCAGTACAAATTTGATTTTAATTATTTTTTTTAATTCTATCTTTTGTTTTTTCCATCTAGATGAACAGATTTTAATAAAACTCATAGAACATCTTTATCTGACGTCTTTTATAGAGTAAATTATTGCATTAAATAACCTGTCTAGAGTTTTTTGTCTATTCCTAGACAGAATAGATTTTGTATGGGTGGATAGATACTCTAGATGTAAGGTTAACGAAAGAACTGACATTTTAGCCGAAAAAGGAGCAAAGACAAAGCCTACAAAGTAAGAAAGACTTTGCATAAATGGCTATATCTAATACATAACTCTAATGAAAAAAAAAAAACACAATAATCGAATTTTTTTATTGTTACAACGCAGTGATGACACAACGATAAATAATGTGAAAGGAAGTTAATAGCATGTTTCAAAACTTACAAGATCGGAGATTAAAGCGTGTTAGATTAGAGCCAAAACACTTAGTAGGTAGGCTTTGAGCAAGCTCGAAAGGTGCAAAAATGGGTAAGAAAAATTAGAGTTAATTATTAATAAAATTTTATTCAATGTAGAGAAGATTTATAGAACATATGCCACACGTTGTTGGTTGATTAATGAATAAAGTGGAGAGACAAGGAGCCATCTAAAAGAAATAAATGCGGTGTGGGTTTTGTAGATAGAATCGAAAAAGAAACAAAGGAAGATAGCTAGAGAAAGTCAGCTAAAGGGATGGTAAATCAGTTGTTAATTATGAAAAAAGAGTAAAGAAGAGATGGAAACCACAACACTCAAGGTACTGGTTATTGTGGAGCGAAGTCAAAGGCTAACTGGATCACAAAACAACAGCAAGAAAGAACCGAAGAGATATATTATAGCATAAGAGTAAAATAGACGTTTAAGCTAAAGGATAAGGCCTTAGTAAGAACGTTTGGAGAGTGGAAAACTCGGTTAAGTTATAATGTAAGAAATGTAGCAAGTAGTGGCACTTAATCAATTGGTTAGATATAGAATAGATAAATTTTAATTAAGAAAAAATTGATGTCTTACTATCTTATTCTAATTACTATCTTAATACAGTAATTAGAAGCGATTCGTATGTAATTTAATGCAATAGTAGCTTACACGTAGATATAGATAACTGGTAAGAATATAAAAAACCTGAAAGTTGGTATAACTAACAGATGATGATCTGAAAGGAGGAACTACGCGATAGGCGTTATGAACATGTACGAACTTGATTACAATGAACAGGAGCAGGCATTAGCGCAAAAATATTTTTAAGAAATGTAAAATCATTAGAGAAAGAGTTATTAGTAAAAATATTAGATAAATTTAATTATTAGGAATACGATAAAAAGGGGATTATTTTATTAGGGTAATAGTATAAATAATAAAGAGACGAGATGGAAAGAAGAAGAAAAATGAAACGTTCTACAACCACGTCCTACGTCCTACGTTCTACAACGTCCTACACATCTGTCATTCCTCAGTCCGATGTAAACTGTCGGGAATGTCTAAAACCTATTCAACAGCATATGTTCTTGGAGAAAAAGTTTCGATAGCAAATATGAGAGACTTCTGAAAATTGTCTTTAGCATGATAAAAACAGAAGTGAAGAGCTGAAGAATATTCCTCAGCGAAGTTTTTATTATTTTGTTAATCAAAAATTAAAATATTTATTTAAAACTTTCTTTAGTTAAAGTATAGACTAGCGAACGTAAATATGACAGCCGCTGCAAGAAAAAAAGTGTTAGCTCAGAACGTGATGGATTTGGATGGTTTCATTAAATTTAGGCTAGATTGCGTACGATTGTCAGGATGTTAAAAAATATTCAAGGCTTTCAAGTAATATCAGTCACCAAAACACTCACTGATAAAATCTAACTTCATTAGAAAATTCCACTCGAACAAGAATCAACCACTTGTCAAAAATCAACCAAAAAATCAATATCAAACAAATTAATCTATTTCTATCTTGTATGTAACGATCTATAATTTGATTACTTTTGTGAAATTAAGTAAAAATGTACTAATGTTTGAATGAAACAGTCAAAGCAGTGAAGAGTAAGGTTAAGTTCTTTATTATTTATCATAAAATTCACATATCATATTATTTTTCTCCAACTGTGTGATGTTGCCTCTGATAAAAAAGAATAGTTACCTTGTTCCAAAATCTTTGTTTTATTTTACTTGTAAAATATTTTAATTGATGTAAAATAATTATACTAACAAAGATAAAATTAAATAGAAAACAATTGAAATAAAAATGTTGGAAGAACAGGACAGTTGGTTTATAAATCCCCTTTCACAGTTTAGATAACTATCAAATAACTTTATGAAATGAATACGAATGAAATATCGTATGTACACTTTTATTTAGAATTTATTAAATGCCAGAACACAAGCAAGATAAGACAAAACAAGTACTTCTTCATAAGTATTATAAAATGTAGTAGGTGGACACATAATACCGCAATCAGATACACGTACTGTACGTTTATTACACATGTTTATAAATGTTACCGCAACTTTCACTGTCCGATTCATCTTAGCACGAATAATTTGCAAGAAAAACTATCTATCTCTTACGCTGTCGTTATTATAATTGAAAGCGAACTATAATTATTGATTTTATTATTGTAAATATCCATTTGGATCCCATTAAAATACTTATGTGTATTTATACATTCATGACGTTTTTCGAAGTGCCCACTTAAATGTTTATATATTATAAAAATTAAAATAAAAAATAAATTAATCTTTAAATAATATACAAATTGTTATAAAGTAAATCCCAGAGATTAATATTTCATTAATAACTAACTACAAGATAGTGTATTGAAACATTATTTTCAACAAGTCATTTGCGGAGGTATTGACCTAAAATGATCTAATTTTCGGTACGAGACCAATGCTTGGGGTGATCCGTAGGTCACTTTTATAACTAGCACAAAAAAAAATAGTTCCAGCCAGTTTAATTAGGATTGTCATAGCCGTACTGTTTTGTACGTAAAAAATTTTGTTTTTTTTATGATTTTTATAATAATTTGTCACAAACTTCCATTTCCCTTTAAAATATTTGAGTTGCTCCAAGTGAGAGCTTAGGATTGTGATGAGAATTTACATAAATATATTTTCACACGATCTCTATTATACATCTTTTACTTATTTACATTCCAGTTTAATTGACTTAATAATTTATATGAACTTTGCTACTAATTTGTTGGAAAAATTGCAAAAGCATCAGACATTTTGGCAATAAAGTTTTTAAATTTTTAAGGTAATATAAATAACATAAGACTGCTGGTCTAAGAATCTTATAACAAACAAGAATTCGCCGAGATAGGACTCATCTTAGTCCTGCTTGCGATCTTTTCAAAGCGGAGGCCGTAATCGGTGTTTTCGTAATTGCTTGATGATCCAGCAGCTGCTAAGAGTGACAGGAGGACAATCAGGTCTCCGACTGCTTGTATCTCGTTGCAGGCAGTTGTCACATTTGTGGGCTTGCCCGTCAAAGTAATAGATTATCAGCGAGTAAGTAGATAAATTACCTTAGCTTATTTTATTTACTTAGAAAACCATTTGGCGAAGATGTCGGTTGTAAATTCTGGAAGGTCTAAGGAAAACACAAAGTTGGTTAGAAATGAAGAGGTTTGTCGGAAGGGGAGTGAAGGACTTGTCCGTCTTCTCCAGTGATGACAAACGGGCAAGCTAGTCTAGCAGTTACGCGATATCAAAAAGCAGTCTGATCAGTGATTTCGTTAATGTTGGGGTGGGCTGGTAGTTCTATTCATCTAGTAGCATAGTTTGTGAAAAAATTCGAGCACTTTCTGGGGCTTTTGAAGGCTCTAAAAGCGCCTATGCAGCTGTTTGTAGACGAGTGATCTCGACGCTTAATGAGTTTAGGTCAATGTTCATTGTTTTGGCGGATGGATTTGAGGCGATTGCTTCTAGGCTGACAGAAGTCAAGGGGATTATAGTTAAAGAGGAACTTTCCATGGTAGTACCAGCTCCTGTGCCACCTATTAGGACGGAGCGAAAACGCTACACCGAGGTGCTTAATGGCAAGTGGGAGGCCAGTTTAACCAGCAAGCAGCCAGAAGTCATCTTTCTAAACTAGAAGAAATAAGGTATGTTTTCATTAGAAGCTTATTAAATTTGTGAGCCTGTTTCTTGATTTTTAAGTAAACAAGAAGGCTGTGAGTAAATTGAATTGTAGAACAAAATTGTCGTTATTGCAATCAACAATTGTTTTGTTGATATGCAGGTAGTATTTTTGGTGTTTTAAGGCTCAGAAAAGTAATGATGTGAGTGCACAGTGTCATAATTCAAATTTCATTTCCTCCTTTTTTATTTGTAGAAATAAATATTTTCACTTTTTTTGTTACTCTTTATAAATTTCATTCTATCTTTTATTAAATAAAATAGAATTTTATAAATTCTCACTTTTTTGTTACTCTTATTAAATGAATTTGTTTAATGCTCTGTTTTTAGTCAGTCTTGTTCCATCCTTCAAAGATTCAACATTCTCTTATTATGAATGTATAATTAATTAATACAATAATGTTATATATATGAATTACAAGTTCAAAATATAACAAAATTAATTTATACTATAAATGAAATAAAGGCTTGAATTTATTTCATTGAACCAATAAATAATAAATATTTAGAGTAATTCAACCTAACCAAGATATTGAACTAAGGTGACTTATTAGTCGATACAGTGTAACTGATATTAGATATAGGAGAGTTTTTGTGAAACCTTCGGTGTTAGTGTAAGGTGAAGGAATCTTGATTCTTTGAATTGGTTAATTTGATAGCTGAGGGTTGTAAGTTGTGGTAGGTGGTCGTGGTAGGAAGAGGCCACACAAAGGCAGATAGGTAGTGTATAAACACTGATGGAAATTTCTGCCGGGGCATTTGGATTGGTGGATCTTGACAGAGATCAAACTGATGACTATGATGTGTTATTACTTTTAGAATGTCTAAAAGACCAACTCCAGTAAAGCTCATCAGATCTAATAATGGAGGGGTATCATTACAAGGCAGGTATCTTCCCCTATGGGGGTCAGAATATTTTATAAATGTTTAGAACCATATTATTTGAATTAACAAATGATAAAAACACTTTTTTCTTAAATTTTGGAAATTTATTACAAAGAATAAACATCTTTAAAGGAAACTACAATTTCAGTATTGGTTATTCATTAGTAAATATCTTTCTCAAAACCATAACTGTACATAACACGTGTACAATCTCATTATCCAATTAGTTTTAATGACAGAAGTTTTTGTCCATGCTACTTTACATGTAAAACATTGAACTACTCTTTTCACACAGTTTTTTTTTTTTTTTTTTTTACTATTTGTCTATAGAATTTTTTTTTTTTAGCTAACTGGTAGGCGTACTATGCAAAAGTAATGATTTTTAACTTTTTGTGTCTTTTATATGGAACTCAGTTGTTTTTACTTATTTTCAATCTAATCATTCTTACTTTCCTTATTATGTTGAACTGAATTTTTTTTATATTGTGCCTATCTCAATTATGAGTTTGTTATTTAAACCTGAAATGTATAAATAATTAAAATTAATTTAAGTACTACTGAATATGAATATTAGAGGCTTTGTTTAGTTGGAGGTGTTATTATATGAGAAAGCAATTTTTTATGCTATATCAAGGTATGAGTACATCAATGTCAATTATAGAAATTTGGTTGAGTATATCAAGATTGTTATCAATATCAGTGAATTAATGATCTGCTTGTGAGGTCTGTCTGAGATAGTTGGAAAATTTTTACTTGTCTTTCTTATAAAGGGCATTTAAGAGTTTATTGTATTTGTGTTGGAAAGTGCATCCTTTTCTTTTTTTTTTTAACCTCTGGATGAATGAATTGTAGCATGTGTGAAAATGCCATGCCTGACCAGGATTCGAACCCTGAAAGGCCAAGATGCTACCACTCACACCATGGAGGCCGACAAGAAAAGTGCATCCTGTTCAACCAACACAGAACATTTGTTAGGCAGAGCAGATCAGTTTATGTATTTGTTTGATTCTGTTGTCTTTGGGTAATGATTTATCTTTTTTCTTATCTGATTTTTCTTTTCTTGTCTCGGGTACATGCTGTTTAGAGATTTACAAAAAACTAATTTTCTAACTTCTCCAAATGTTTTTTATGTTTGTCAATGTAATGTATTTTTAATTTGTTTTAATTTCTTCATAATTTGCTTAGGGCTATGTCATTTAATGTGCTGTTATAAAACCTTTTGTTTTTGCTAGATTTCTTCAAATTTTGAGTTCTGTAAGTATTTAGGTGATATGGAAGTGTAAGTAATCTGTGGATTATACTTCTAAAAGTTTGATTACAGTGAATGAGAATGTCTACCAGTGCAGGTTTTCTATGTTTCAAAATTATGGTTTTATTGGCTTCTTTTTGTGTAGGTGAAAATTTATTCCGGTATTATTTTCACATTTGGCTGAAATAGATTTATAATACATTTTCTTTATAATACGTTAATTATTGTTCCCATTGTCTCATATTGTCTTAATTCAATAAGACAATGTTATTATTATATTATTCTGTGATTGTATTTGTTATTATTGATAAGTTTTGTATTGAAATAAATTCTGCAGCAATAATATACTCACCAACAATAACCATAAAAATAATTATATGGATAGTTATGTCAAGAAAATCTGCATATGGTTTATGCTGCAACATTTTCTTCAGGATGGAACTTTCAATTATTTATTAGTACTTCTGATACTCAGATTGTAAAAGTTTTTAACTCTTGTCTTTGGAAGGATGTGATTTAAAAACCAATTCTTGAATTAGCCACCATTCATCTCCAGGTTTCCCTCCACAAAACTTTTCTATTATTTAAAATTCTAATTTTTGGTAGTTCTGTCACCAAAACCATATTATTTGGTGTTGCAATGTTGTCTTCAAACATGATTTTCTAGATCTGATACTTGGATGGCACTCAAAAATAAATTTAATTATAGAGGAGCAAGCACTGAGCCTGAGAGAATCCATTTTCTAATGACCTAGTATATCAGACTTACCAAATGCTTACAGATAAAAGGTGGTAATCTAAAGAATGTGTTTTTAAGAAGGTATGGTTTCAGTATAATGTAAATGTTTTTTTTTTTTTTAAATAGAATTTGTTCATGTGTTTAAAATAAATGAATGTATTTACTATTTATTGAATTTTTAAATTCCCTGATTCACTACTCTAATGCATGCATTTGCTGTTACTAAAAGTATTTTAGCATTTTTAATTACTATAACAAGAAAACATTAATAACTTTAAAATTTGATTTAAAAAATAATATTTAAGTTTTTTTTAAGTACAAACTAACTGTTTTATATAATTTAAAATACATATATTAATCTATATACATATATATATATATATATATATATATATAAATTAATAATTTTTACTTAGTTTCAGGTCTTTCAATTAAATACATAAAAAATAAAAACATTAATTGAAGTGTGATTTTATCAAACACAAAAAACCTAAAATTCCCTCTCCCTTTTTTATTGCTTAAATTAGCTTATGTGTTTCATTTAGTTGTTGAGAAATATCTCTTTGTTAAATAGTTCTGCCAAATTGTTTGTGATGTTTTTTAAAATAAATTTATTTCCTTATTTATAGTTAGTTTTATTCATTAATTTTTGTTTGCTTTGAGTTTCTATCTTTTTTCTATTTTCTTGGAATTTTTTTTTTTTTTAAGTTTTCCATGATTTTCTTTTCAGTAAAATTTCTTTTCTCTTTTTCTGTCAAGATTTTTGCCTCTTCTTTTCTTAAGTAGGTTATTTCTGTGATATGTCTTTTAAGAAAAAGATTTTAATATTTGTATATTAGTTGTTTTTTGAGATTTTATTCAACTTCCATTTTCTCATTTTTTTTTTTAGATTAAGCTTCTTATTTTAAACAGCTTTCTTCTTGAATTGTTTTACTCCAACTTTTTTTTTATACAAAAATCCTCTTTTTCCTTCGTACAAACTTCTTTTACTTATAAAAATTAGTCTTTTGATTTTAGATTTATTTTTATACTTCTATTTTTAATAAGAATCATTATAAGTTTTAGGTTTATTTTCTTCATCGTGTTATATTTTTCATTTTGTTTTCCAGTTTCTCTTTGTTTCAAATAGTTCTTTGAAGGTGTTTACTAGTATGTATCTTTCTTTGGCATTCGATATATATATATATATATTATGTTTTTTAGACCCTGATGGTACTTTTTACACAGTTCACTTTGTTGTCTTTTAATTCCTTTTTATAAAAAAAAAATTGTCTTTTTATACTGTTATTATTTTTAATTCCTTTTAACTCCATTTTACAAAAAAATTAATAACTTAGTACATTAACTTAATAAAAATTTTCATTTTTGAAGAAATTATAACTTTAGGTAAAATTTTCGGTGGTTTTATTATTTAATTTGCTTTTATAAATTCTACTTTTATCTCTAAAAACTTTTTGAATGATTAATTAATTAAACATTATTAATTTATCTCAGTTCTTGTTTTCTTTAGGTTTCTTTTTATTTTTAATAGTCATAAATCTTTTACTAGACTCTGATAATTGGATTTATCTGTTTTTAAATTCATCACCCACCCAAAACTTACAAATTCTGTTAAATCAAGATTTGTGAGTTTTAAAAATTTTAAAGAAAAAAATGTTAAAGATATATTCTTACTGGGTAATTTAACAGAGAACAAACAACATACTGCAGAAGTAAATTAATATAACAGTAACACTTCTGTACTTTACAGACAGTTTTCCATCAATTTTTTTTTTTTATAATAACATATGCTTTCTCAAGATCAACATTATCATTTGTCATTAATAATTGTAGATTCGGCATTAGATTTTGGCATTCAGTCATGTAGATTTTGTTGTTATTCAGCATAGTTTAAATCAATTGGATTATTGGTAAAAAGTGAATACGGTTTATCCATTATGCCCCATAACCTTATTGCAAAATTTTAAAACACTTAATGAGGGTACACATATGGATTAAATATATAAGTACTCTGCATACCTTCATGTTCAAATAATAAAAATATATTCAGTGAATTTTACAAACATCAGCAATGACAATCACATGTAAAACAAAATAATAATTTGTTGGAAATGGATAAAAAAAATTGTTATGCAGTGGATTTGTGTAACAAAAATAATGCTATTTCCTTATTTACCATTGTTGCATTAGTTTACTCTGAACAAAGAGAAATAAAGATGTAAATTATAATTTTTACTTATTCTTACCCATTTTAATTGCACAGTTTTATAACTAATATATTACTAAATTCCTAGACTGAAATAAAGTGTTGTGTTGGAATTTCCCAGTAAAAGAGGAAGAAGTAAAAAAGTTTATCTCAGTCTGTTTTTTGGCTCTAAACAAAGAACAAGAATAAAAAACAAATAAAGAATGTATTGTACAAGTGGCATTAAATGTAATAACAGTGAAAGGATTTAATATGCAAATAATATATTAGCGAATCTCTTGCTCATTTAAATGTATATATGTTAGATGCCGTAACTGTAACAGTTTTAGGTGACCTGAGAAAAAAAACCACTTCCTAAATTGGCATAGTCATTCTCAAGAATGACTCGGTGACATGTATTCTAAAAAAATAGAGAAATGAAGTGTTTTCCTGATTTATCTTCTTAACTGAATAGAATATACTGTCATGTATATAATGACAATGAATGAATATACTGCCTGCAATCAGCACATCAAACCTATACAGAAAATATTTGCTTTTTGACTGGTACTTTAAGTCTGTTCACCACAGAACAGGATGTGCACAATCATCATTACCCTCACAGAAATCTAAACTTTGGAAATCTCTTATACTTTATCTGCTTCACTTATGTCATAACTGGAAGCAAGAGACAGTGTAAAACTATGTATTCTTTTCTTGTAATAATGTATTCTTCTCTGTTATGAAACTCTGTCACATACACTGCTACCAACTCTGTAGAGGAACAGTTGTATATGAGAAAACATTATCTATAACAATGGAAAATATTTTTGTTGTTTAAAATAATGATAAATTTGGATTTTCTAATCTCATTAGTAAAAAGTATCTTAGATTAAATTTTATAGGAACTTGGCATATACTCTTTCTTGGGGTATAAATGGCCTACCACTCATGTCAAATGTAATATAACTCTGTGAAACATGTGAATTAAATAATTATAACTAAAAAAAAAGTTGACAATATTGTTAACAAAATAATTTGTGCGCCGATTTTTCTTTCCCGAAATGCGGCTTAAGCCGCGTGACGAGAAAGTCCTATGACCGAGAATTTTTTTTATGCATGGCTTATTCACACATACAGAAACAACTTAATTTAAAATATTTATCATTTTCTTTAAATATAATGTTTTTGTTTTGTTTATTTAATTCAATCATTCTAACTAAAGCGCATGCGCATACCGTATTCGCGTGAGTTTGGCGGTACTAGAAGCGACATTCGGCATTAACTAAACTAATGTAATTTCCCAACTTACATAAAAATAATTTCGCGTGTGCGTTCGGCAGACTGGTGTAGCCGTAAGGCTTAACGCACCATCTACCGAGTTAACCAGGCGATCGAGTTCGAAACCCAGTCAGACCAAGTAACTTTTTTACAATTTATATATTATTCATTTATTTCATTCTACCGCTCACCTGTGACGTCAATAACATAGCAGTAGTTTAGAGAATTTTTGGGGATGGTGTGGTGAAATTTTGGAAAAGTTTTTTTGCAAATATTATTATTTTTTAACTGTTAACAAACGTGCCTAAGAAAAATATAACCTTAATTAATTAGGCGATATTTCAAGATGCCTAGGGTGACCTTGCTCTACATCTTCATCCCCTTGACTTTTTAAGTAAAAAATTTAATGACATCAATGCTCCATATATAGAAGTAATCTAATCAACTTTGGTTAAAATTGGTCCTGTAGTTCTGGAGATATAAGTAATGTAGTAGCTAACACACACACACACACGCGCGCGCGCGCACGTACATATGAACATTAGCATCCGGAAAATTTCCATCCGGTTTTTTGGGTTCCTTAGATGTCAAAACGTCAATATCCGGTGTATCCAAAATCGGCATATGTCCAAATTGAAGCGATTACAATACTTTCCCTTCTAGAGTTATAGTGCTACCTGGGCGGAAGAGTAAAAACAAGGCCTTCTATATTGATCACAATCTATAATGGGGCTGTAACATTATTATTTAAAGAATTTTAGAGTATGATTCATGTGTTTGCAAGATTAATTACTATTGTCAACCATCTATATGTTTTAATTTTAATTATTTCAGTCAATTTTCTTATGGCATAATAAGGATTTTCTGATCCTAAAACTCAACTGGGCAAGTATAAAAATTATGTTCTACTAGTTGAAAAAAATTAGAAAATCTTTTGTCACATCGTTTAAAAATGTAAATATTTTTATTACTAACCAATGATTCATAATTCACTCTATCCTTTTCTCATTGAAAAAAAATCATATATATTAAAAACGTAGAGTTATAGAAGAAAACAGAATTTGAGTTTAATGGTTAAATTCAGGAGAGAAGAGTTGAAGCAAAATTAATTAATGAACTAAAACCCACACAAAATTAACCTTAAAGAATTTCTTCAGTTTTGTTTCTAGGTTTAACATTTTACTTCTATTCATTGCTTGTTTTAGTTATTTAGTTATTAGTTAAGAAAAACAATTTAAGCAAAATTAAAAAGTATTTGGTCTATTTGGACCTGTATTCTGCAAGTGTCTTAGAATTTACGAAACTTAATATCCAAATTAGAAAAATGAAGTTTCTAATTAATGTAAACAAAAGTATTGAATTTAAAAATAAATATTTCTTATAAATATTTATAATTATTTTAATTAAAGTAATAGTGGAATAAGTTTCCAAAGAGAAAGGATAACAATGAACACATTCACTAATAACTTTTTTTATAATATTAATCAAAAATTAGTTTGAAGAAACACTGGATGGTATTTGCAAATTCATAAGTAGAAGAAATTTTCAATCTGAGAATAAATTATGGTAAAGCAAAATTTTACAGATAAGAGGAAATGAAAAATTAAATTTTCAGATAAGGTGTCTTAGTATCTTAGTCCAGCAATGAGTCCGGAGGGGGCGACATGTGGTACTACGTCACTCAGTTCCTTTCTGGGCATGGAAACTATGTGGCATACCTGCATAGACTCGGAAAGAGAGAGTCACCTGAATGTGGCTACTGTACCGAAATCGATACACCGGAGCACACAATTTACAAGTGTGCCCGGTGGAAACATAGTCGGTGGTACACGAGGTTGGAGTAGCTCACTCCCGACAACACCGTGGACCACATGCTCAGGGGCAGAAGAAACTGGGAAGAAGTAAGTAACCTGGTATCAAGAATAATGATGACCAAGGAAGCGGAGGGCAGGCTTAGGGAAGCGAATGACCAGCGACCTAGACGAGATGTGGACGACAGCCCAGGCGACAGGACAGTTCACCAAGTTCAGTAAAAGGACCAAGGAGTGGCGCATACTGTATATTTGTATCTTGTATCCCTATTATGTTTCCTATTCAGTAAACCTTCTATTATGTTTTCTATGTATTTTTGTTATATCTATTTTAAGTGTGTTACGTATAAAGTAGGATGATGATGGGGGGTTATGATTCGAGTCTGTAATACTGCATCGTGAGAGGGACCGGATTGTGCAGAGGAGAGATCACTGCTACACATGGACAATCTTTGTACGAAGTAAGAGTAGGATACCTAGCAGATGCTATGGTGAAGATACAACTGGAAGTTTTCGGAACCAGAGGGGAAGTGTAGGGCCATGAGGGGGCGAACCGTGGCAACGTGTAGGGCCAGGGAGGCAGCCCAATTGCTGAGGATGACCGGGGCTGGGTATCACACCCACACAACTGGGCAACAGCCCAGGTTGGGACAACGGGTCTGGGCAACAGAAAAGAGTGTTCTGAATCGGGATACTTCTGATGAAGAATGGGGGCCCCTCGAGATGTGAGAGGGTCGCGCACGGAGGGGGAGGGCTGTATGTGTGGAATGCACATTGACCCCTCAGTAGGGATAGGCGCTAGGGCCGTGAAGGGCGCTCTCTGGAGGTGGGGTTCTTCGGCACTCAGAAGCGGAGAGTCGAGGGGTCTTGATGAAATCGGGGAGACCCCATTAGGGAGTCCAGTTTCCGAACGTGAGCTTCGGGGGTACTAGTTAATCTTTATTTCTTTTTGCGTATGAGGAGTAAAAAAGCTCTACCAGCCGTCGTGTGGGGCTCTCACCCACTAAAATACCTCCTCCCTTCCCCTCCCAGGG
>JAAAKQ030008023.1:0-18536 GCA_010016005.3 Zanna intricata | reverse complement strand
TTTGGTGGTTGGGTTTCAATTAACCACACTTCTCAGGAGTGGTCGACCTGAGATTGAACAAGACTACACTTCATTCATATTCATACACATCATCCTCATTCATCCTCTGAAGTAATACCTAACGGTAGTTCCAGAGGCTAAAAACAGATAAAGAGAGGCTTTAATAACATGAGCTGATGACATCACATCATACTGATGGGTTTTTTATAAATGGTATCAAAATTACCGGTAGGCAGCCATAAAACTGCCACCATTGTTTTAGAATACTTTACCAAAAAAAACGCAAGCTTTCACCAGTTCAAAAACTACATCATAACTGAAAGCAATAAAGAAGGATTTGTATTAATCAAATGTTATCAAATATTCTTGTATATTACCGTAAAAGATGATTTATAATCGCCCATTCAATGACTTTTTTTTTATTTAATTTTTTTTTAACACCCACGCAGCAGCTGGAACAACCGTTAGGCATGTCATCAGCCGCTGTGCAGTGTCGTGGCAGCAGCTTAACCTACCATCCCCCAAGCTTGGGTCTAATAACTGGACCCCCCCATTGGTGTCTCTCCAGTCTCATCGAGACATCCCAACCTTCTACTTGTGGAGTGCCGAACTGCCCCTTCTCCGGAGAGCTGACTTCCCCGTCACTACTCCCATCCCTACTAGGTGTGCATTTCGAACATCCTTCGTACATCCTTTCGTACATCGCGCATGGAGGGTCCTCCCCCCATGCCCGATTCTCACATACTTTGAGGGGCCCCCATTTGTCATCAGAAGTACCCCGATCCAGAATACCCTTGCATGTGTCCCGGACTAGGGCATCCTCAGCAATTGAGCTGCCTTCCTAGTAAAAGTTAATATGTATAATTTAAAATCTTTTAATGAATAGCTAATATTTCTTTACACAAATATTAAAACGTATATATATATATATACACGTATATATAACGTAAATATATATATATGGTCTCAGAGGTGTAAATGGTAGCTTCTCGGGTTTTCATCCGAAGGTCTCGGGATCGAATCCCGGTCAGACATTGCAGTTTTCATACAGTAAACAAAATTACATTTCGTATTCCTGCGCACAAGCTTGCAATTTCTGTACCGAAATTCATCGAGCAAAAAAAAAGCCGAATATTTGTTTGTCTGTTTGTCATGACCCGAGAACCAACCGACAGATTGCTTTCAGATTTGTTTTAGGATACATTCTTATTATTCCTGGAAAGTTTTAATCCATAGAACGAGGCTGTAACCCTCTTGGGTGTGAATTTGTCAATTAAAGATATTCATTAAGGAAGAAAAAAATTAAATAATCTCTGTCCCCATGGCAACAGAAATTAATTGTGAAGTTTTCCTCATCAAAAGTCTGAGTAGTTTCGTTATATACCACCATAATTAATACTATTCTGGCTTTCGTAATTTAGTGTCTATCTCAGGTTTCTATAAAGGCTGAAAATTTTGTTATCAGTATTATTCTCACAACCATAAAGATAAAGAATACTGCAGGGGGGGGGGTCCTGGCTAAACGGGAAGGGCCGGCCTCCATGGCTGAGTGGTACGTCTCAGCCTTTCATCCGGAGGTCCCGGGTTCGAATCTTGGTCAGGCATGGCATTTTTCACACACACTACAATTCATTCATTTCATCCTCGGAAGATATACCTTAACGGGGTTCCGGAGGTACAAAAAAAAAATAATAATAATAATAAACGGGAAGGGCGAGCAAAGTAATCTCTACGACTCTGGAGTTCGAAAGCGCTGACCTGAATCACGGGAATTCAGGGATCGGAGCCCTGATCGGCTAGTTATATACAAATTAAATTAATAAAATTGATTTTACATCAGATAATCAGAAGAAAAGAATACATTTTTGATAGAGATTATTAAGAATTCACTTTCTCTTACTGAATAAAGACAGAGACACTATATGTTATACTATATATTTCCCCCCCCCCCACAGAGAGAAATAGATACATTCATTTATTAATTTACAGTATTTGTCAAAAATATTTTTTCTAGACGTATGTGTAAAGTCATCTGCTATAAAAATGACATTAATCAGAATTTTCTTTCTCTGAGAATAATGATGTTCATTAGTTCCTAGTAGTTATTAGAATGTAGAAACAGATGTAGAACTGAATATCAATTGCACGGTTTAGGGTTTGGCATGCTGATATGCTATAATGTAATCAGCTCACTGAAGAAACCGATAAAAAATACATTTCCCACTTAATGGCTATACTATTTTTGAAATTGACCTACGGCTCTTGTCAGGTTACTAATTAGTGTTTAGGTTCCGTTGATAATTAAATAAATATGTAATTACAATAATCCGATATAAAAAGAAAAATTAATCACTAATAATTAATGTAGTACCATATGCTATAAAAAAAAAGGCAAATATATTTCAATGAATTTTAATATTCAGTTCAAAAAGAGATGAACAATCTCTCTTGCTCTCTTTCAATCTCTCTTTCTAATTCCCATACACACCCTTCCCTTCAGCCCTTTATTCTATCTTTTTACTTCGCTTTTCACTCAATTCAATTCAACCGCACTGCAGATCTCATCCTACAATCCCCAGTTATAGAATGCAATGCAAATAAGGACTTAGCCAGCTAGAGCTACATTAGCTGTGACCTAATTCTTCTATAACGAACCCTTACATTTATTTTATAATACCTTTCTTGACAAATAACGTAAAAAAAAATTTTTTAAGTTCTTTTTTTAATAAAAAATTAATTTAAAGCAGCATTACAAATTTTTGGGAAAAAGTTCAACGGAATTTCTTTAAAGATATTACATACAATAATCCTACTATGTGCCAGTTTAGCACAATTAACTAAAATATTAACGCGATAACTCTTTGAAAAGAAAAACGATAAAAGAATTCTATTATGCTCTTTTGTTTTCAGTTTTTCTTCTTTCTCTTTATAAAATAACAAAAGTTAATATGGTAGAAATTTGTTCAAATTTTTCATTGGTTGGCACTCATACATTTTTCTATTTATTACATATTACTTGGAATCATATAGTTTTCTTCCATTTATTCCGTATTATATATCGGTCATTGAAAATACGTTTTAACTTGCTTAACGTCATCATTGATTATTGGTTTGTTATAGAAAGATTATATCATTCTTACATTTATAGTTTAACGAACTAAACATTTTTCATTACGGTGCTTAAATATAAATATAAGACTGAAAGTGGTTAGTACATCAACCTGAAAAAAAATCGTTTGATTTTTTTTTTTTTTTTTTTATAAATATAAGAAAAAAAATTTAAAAAGGCGAACTACGTAATAATAATAATTAAAAGATTAAATTACGATAAAGCGAAGCAGCATCAACATATTTCGCTGCATTCTCAATACAAAGAATGAAATTTTTTCTATATTCATAGATGTTGATTATATATAGTGCCATCAATTGCTCTATTGCAAATTTAATGTAGAATGATTGTAAAAGAAGTCTAAATTAAAAAAAAAAGTTTAACAATGTTTATACTATTAAATATAACAAACTTTTTTTTTATATTTAGCGTACATAAATATTTCACACTGTGTACAGTAAAAGATATAGTTTTATTCTTGTATTAATACATAATTATTATCAAGTTAGTCATAAAATTAATGACCAAGTTAAACAAATAAAGGTTATAAAAGTATTTCATTTGAGTTATACTCAATTTAAATCATTTACGAGAACCTTCCGAATTGAAATCATAGGAAAAGAGGCATGATTAATTGGCTAGAAAAGAACAATATTTCGTTTAATAAAGCAATGTTTAAACATCAATTGTATGACATGATTAAATCAAATAAAAATTCAAAAATAAGGTACAATTTTGATGAACTGTTAAAAAAATACGGGCAACAGATTATACGATTTCCATCTTACCATCCCTATTTAAATGGGATCGAGAGACGGTATGGTTGGCTCCGAAAAGATATATTGATTATTGGTATGGTATACACCATACACAAGTGTCAAATATTTAAAAAATTAGCTTAGGAAAAATTGAATGGAGCTGGAAAACATATTATGAACCTGTAAACAAAAAAAAATAGCTAAAACTTAGTAAAAGACGATGGTACCGCTAATCAACGAAAAAAAAGTTAAATTTATCATACATTTCAGAGTCGTAGTAAAAGCGATTGTTCCAATGAATATAGAGAAGATGGAGAACTTGCACAGGAACTGGACATATACTGTTGACTTCGAGTTAGTTTTAATAGAAATAAGAACAGTACAATCAACAATGCAAATTATCAAACAAAAAAAATAAATACAAAATTTAAGAATTCTAAATAATAAACGATTCTAAACAACAATTGTATTCTAATTTAGTGTAGTCACTACTAATTATGTAATAATGAATTAAAACTAATAAAAACATGAAAACGGTAATCAGTAAGATAATCGAGTTAAAATTGTTATTATCTTTTCTGCTTAGATCACAGAGTTTTAATACAGCTTATCTTTCTTAATTTCAATCTTTTCTTTCTTATTGACGTATTTCGGAACTACTGCATTGTCAAAACGTACTGCACTGATATTTTATATTTCTGTTAATCTTCATATAGTGTTCAGTCAACACCCCTCCCTATATTTGACGTCATGTCTAATCTGACCTTCTTCCTGTTTATTTGGTAATAGTTGATAAAAGATAAGAATAACCATTAATAACCAATAAACAAGAAGAAGGCCAGGTAAGGAATGACGTCAAATATAGGGAGGAGCGTTAACTGAACACTATTAAGATTACTGGAAATATAAAATATAAATAAAATAAGTTTTGACAATGGAGTGGTTTCGAAATGCGTCAACTAAAGACAAAAGAATGCAGCTAATAAAGGTAAGCATTACTAAACGGAGAAAAAAATTAAACAGCGTAAATAAATGTACAACGATTACTTTCTTACTACGCTCGTTAAAATGTCTTCAGGTTCCAAAATTGTACTTGATTAAGTAACCCACATCGTTTCTCGATTTATTTTCAATGAAAACACACCAACTATGATCATACTAGATCGGTAAAAAATCTAAGTACCAGTCAAATATGGTTAAAGTCCTCCTTTATGTTTTCAATAGAAACTAAATCGAGTAACGATCTTGGTTAATTTATCGATTCCTTTTTTTCTATATCGATCTATTTTAATATGAGACATATTGTTTCTATCTTGAAACGAATTCTACATGATGAATTCAGTAAGATACGAAACACTATTAAGAATACTATTCAATACTAAAAAATAAGTTGTGATCTAATTATTTTATTTCAATCAATCATTTCAATCATATCAATTTCTATCAATATATTTTAATAATTTTTTTTACTCAAATTATTATTCATTGAAAGGAGTTCAACTGAAAGATATTTTCTTTATTTGTTAATAGATTATTAATTATTTTTATTTAACCTAGTGATTCAAAATTTTTATTCTTGTAAATATATCCAGATGGTAATCTCCAACACAGGTTGGCCTATGGAGATACCTAATTTTCAGACTAGTTAACTTTATATCATTTTGTTTGTAGGATGACTTGTATGTAACTTATAACTTTTATGTATGTTGTACAATTAGTTTTAAAAGCCTACTATTTTTTTGTAATTTGTATGTGTTTGACTGAAAATAAAATATATATTATTATTATTAGTAATAATATTTATAATATATTATAATAATAATATAATTTTTTTTTTCATCACATCTCCTTCGTTGAGATCTCGTATATAAATGGTTTGCAGGAAACATGATTCAATATAAATATATTGCACAGAGTTGTATGTAGAAAGAAATGTCTTATATGGAAATATATAAGAAAATCTATGTAATAGAAAACGAATGAAAGTTTAAGCTTGGCGGAATGGGTTTCGATTTCATTTTTTTGCATACAACTGAAGATGGAAATATCTATTAAGTTTCATGTAGATCACGTCATTCTTGCTGATAAAAAATATATGAACACTAGTTTTAAAATAACTTCGGAGACAAATTTCTGTTTTGAAAAAGCATGGTTATATTTGCGAACAGCGTTTAATGTACGTTCTATATAAATCATGAAGAATCATTGACGTAATGTTTTTTTATTTGATTTTTTTCATAGTTCATAGTTCAAGATGGAATTGTTTATATCGTTTCATGTTTCTACATGAATCGATATAAACAAGTAATTCTTTACTAAAAATTTCATATTGAAATAAAAAGGAAACTTTATGTAGTAGGCAAATTATCGAATAAAGGTTCAATAAGCAAAACAGTCCATATCATAAAGTTGTACTTGTTCATAAATAACCTTTTTTCGTAAAAAATTAATGATCGCTTAATTTGAAAATCGATTCGGAGAAGAAAGATTTCTGTTTTGGAAAAGGATGGTTGTATGCTAAATAAATCAAGATTGTATTGTAAGCATGGTTGTATGATAAAATAAATCGTGAAAAACATTTGATGTTATGGTTTATATATATGCCTAAGTATAAAATTGTGTGGCTCAAAAATCTCAAAACTACATCAATTTCAATGAAATTTAGATATGCATGTTAAAATTTGATGAACATTTTTTGAGTTGTTCTTGACCGATCTGGATCAGCTAATCTCGGTCGGACCACTTTTGAATATTTTTATAGTTACTCTGGGACTTTGATGAATTCTAAGAACTCTAATCGAAATACTGTTTTGAACATAAGATTACAATTTTATTCAGGATTTGTAAAATACAATTCATATAACTAAAATGATTCTTATTTATTTAATAAAATGAATTTTGAAGGTATTAAAGGTGTCAAAAAATCACTATGTAAAGGATTATAGATGTAGCGTCACCGCCTCCCTTCCACGAAGTGGAACTTATCAGAGGCGGCGCTAGCGACGCCCCTAGGTATAAGATATAAATAATGAAGTTTTATATCGGTGTAACTGGAAATAAGGTGTTACTTGTCAACTTAGGTGTAACTTTGTGAAGGGACAGAAAATTTAAATTACTGTAAATAGTAGCTTTTAAAAGTTCAAAATTCTTTAGAAAATAATATTCTGCTGTTATTTATGCACAAAAATTCTAGCACTAAAAATAAAAGTCTAACTCTTATTCTTTTTATATTTATGATAAATGCATTTTGTAAAAACCTGACGAATTATTTGTGGTTTTAGTGGTTGTGATCGGCAAAAATAAAGCGGTAAAATTTTGAATATATATTCTTTACGTATTTAATATTTTGTATTCAGTCGTTAACGTATTGTGCCGGCTTCCGTGGCCGAGTGGTAGCGTCTCGGTCTTTCATCTGGAGGTCCCGGGTTCGAATCCCGGTCAGGCATGACATTTTTCACACACGCTACAATACATTCATCTCATCCCTCTGAAGATATACTTAATTGTGGTTCCGGAGGTTAAAAAAAAAAAAATTAACGTATTGTAATTTTTTATTGATTTTTTGAAACATTTTGTGAAAATTAGATTATGTACGGGAGGTTGGAGGTTCAAACATTTTACGTGGCCCTATTATATTTAATTACTCCTCCTTACGATCCAAAGCAACCAGCAGACAGCAATGTTATGTGTGTGATCAAAACGTATTCTTGGAATTCATTAATGGGGCATCGTTAATAATTTGTTCCATCAATTGATACCCAATTAATTATACAATATTTCATTTTGACATAATCTGTTTTGATTTAATATTTTTATCCAGTAGTTCTTGGTCAATAAAATATTGTTTTATTAAATTTTAATCGCATGATCTCATCTAATGATCTTTGGACACACAGTTCACGTTCAACATGAACTGACGTTGTGACAACGTGAATATTGATCTAATTACAATATTAAACAGTCTATTTTCAATTGTATTAAGTCTTTCTTAGCACTATTTTGAGTATATCTTGCTACCACAAAGCTAAATAAGTCCTTTACTTACCATATCTTTACATTTATTATAGAAGAATGAATAAAATGAAAATAAAAGCTTGCTTGTACGAGGCAGACAATCTCTGTCCGGGTGTTATATAACAGTTTTCTCGTAGCATTAGGCTTATTCAATCCTAAAACTCCAGTCGTAATTAACTATTTTCATAAATAGCAAAAACTTTTTCCACAATTAGAATTTATTATCATTTTGTTTAATTTCAGACAATAATTTCTTTAAGTATTACGCGAGACCTCACCAAAACATTAAAAATAAAAAAAAATCTTTGCTATTTAATTTTAATAAAAATTAAACCAATTTCATTTACCTAAGCTAACAAGCACTCTATTCTCATTTTTTTCCATTTATTAAAAAGGAGATTATTTCATAAGTTAGGATATTTAAAGGCTTACCAACATATTAAAAAAATGATGTTCTAAAATTAAAAAAACATGACTTTTCAAATTAAGCCGTGCTGATCAAGTCACAGAATTTCTTACACAACTTTTTATTACATTACATTATTATATTAATTAGTTTTTTATAGATTTTATGTGGATGTAAAAAACTTTTTCCGATAGTTAAATTATATATATTTATAATAAAAAAGTAAACCGTATTAAGTAAAATATAAACGGTGTAGATAAACCGTTTAAAAGCTCCATTTTTTTTGTAATATTTGTATCTTGAAATTTGTCTATAATACGGGAAGTAAATTATTTTTTCTTAAATTCATATGTCTAATAAAAGTTTAAAAGAATGATTTTGTAATTAAACTGAAAATATTATTTTTTAAAGAAATTTAAATTTTAAATGGATTTTATGTGGACGTATAACAAATTATGATACTGTAATTATAAAAAGATTTTTTTATGAAATAAAGATATTTTTTAAATATTAAAAATATTTCAGTGTTTCTGAGATATTACGTACCATTTATTCAACTACGTAATGTGTTAATTAAATTGTACTAATTTCTGTTACCCCGAATTCAAATATGGACGGAATAAATAAGTAATTATAGAATTTAGGTTTTATTGGTTGAAAATAACTAATAAAATACAATGATTGGGATGTTGTGGTGTGATGAAATTAAAGCCGTTGTATATTTGAATAGAGGATAGATAGCTGGAAATTTGGTTTTTATATTGCAAACTGTAGGACTGGAGACTTTCTGTTCCTATTTGTTTTTTTTTTTTTTTTTTGTTTAACGTCCGGAACCACCGTTAAGGTATCTCTTCAGAGGATGAGATGAATAAATTTTAGCGTGTGTGAAAAATGCCATTCCTGACCGGGATTCGAATCCGGAACCTCCGGATGAAAGGCTGAGACGCTACCACTCAGCCACGAAGGCCGACATGTTAGTTATTTTTTTTTGTTTAACCTCCGGAACCACAGTTAAGTATATCTTCAGAGGATGAGATAAATGAATTGTGGCGTGTGTGAAAAATGCCATGCCTAACCGGGCGGACTCCGGGCCGGACATGCGAACCCGGGACCTCCAGATGAAAGGCCGAGATGCTAACACTCCGCCACGGAGGCCGGCATGTTAGTTATTGAAATTGACCTCGATTAGTAGTGGTATGTATTTACTTGTATGTATTATTAGTTCAGAAATTAAAATTAATAAATAAAAAGTGCATAGTATGTAAAATAAACAGTTTTTTTCTGTTTAAAGTAACACCCTGCAACGTTGCACACAACAGTTGTATAACTTTTTATTTTTCACTTTTAAATTATTAATAACTAAATGGAAGTAAATTATCAAAGAAAAGACATTATTTAGTTATCTCAGACTTACACAAAGAGAACCAATCACCCGAAAATGATATAAAACATTATATCCGTAACAACGAGAATTGCCATCATCCCGAACTTTCAAACAATAGTACGGTATTATTTTGGGTCGCATTAAAGGATTGGATGGTGAAATTGAATTTTCTTAATGGTTTGAGGTATGAGGAGTACGAAAATACCATTCATGTATAAAATTTTGTGATCCGAAAATTTCCAAAACTACTTTACCAATTTCATGTAATTATGCTGCAGTAATATATTTGAAGTTGTGAATGTGAAAATTTGATGAAGATTTGTTGACTCGTTCTTCAGTTACTCTAAAAACATAACCTAAATTTGAGGATTTTTTTTCGTTGCATGGTGTAACTGAAGAAACTAAAAATGAATTTCCTTTAATTTTTTAGGTATCATGATTCAAAAGTACTATTGATAAAATTTTATGGCTCGAAAAATCTTAAATATAATTTTTTATTTCTTAATATGCACGTTACAGTCTGTTCAACTAGTGAACAACAAGCAGCCCACCAGGCAGGTCTAGTGGTTAACGCGACATCGCAAATCAGCTGATTTAGAAACCAAGAGTTCTAAGGTACAAATCCTAGTAAAGGTTACTTAGTTACTTTTATGCGGATTTGAATACTAGATCGTGGATACCAGTGTTGTTGGTGGCTAAATTTCAATTAACCACACTTCTCGGGAGTGGTCGACCTGAGATTGTACAACACTACACTTCAATCACATTCATACTCTCATTCATCCTCTGAAGTAATCCTCATGTTAGTTCCGGAGGCTAAAACAAGTAAATTATTAAAAATTTATATTATTATTTAAATAAATATTTTTATTTATTTTACAGTTTAACAACTTTCGTAGTGTTCTAAGGTATAATTTATCACACATCATAGTCTATTTGGTTTGCATAAATAATCGCATTATTTTTCATAGAAATTTTAACGTACAACATATTCATTTGTAAACGTTTTGCAGATTACTCCTTGTTTTGCAAATTAAAAATCTTTACATAACTTTTATTGAATGACAACCCTCATTCCCCCAGTATCTTATTTCGTAATATAACACCAAACACCCTCCATTACAATATACGTTACGTTATTTATGTACGACCCCTCCTCGTTGGTTGTATTGTAACTAAAGAGATTTTTATTTTAGAATTTCCCTCGATTTTTTTTTTAACTATCATGTTTTTATTCGCAAAATAAAAAAAAAATAAAAACTCTTTTTTGAACACAATAATCAGATATTTTATCATTGTTTGCGACAGTATAATGCATTTCATATCTAATTTCATGATTATTTTCTTTTCATTTGGGTGGCCTATTATACTCCTCACATAGTAGTTTAGCAATGGGTGGTGATTGTTGCTTTTGGACATTTTCCAAGCAGTAGATTCAACTGCCGGTTTATACCAACCATTACGATCTAATGAAACTTCACTTCGTTTATTTGTTGTTTATTTTATGAGTGTCTGTAGTAAAATTTATTTATAATATTAATATTATTTTCATTTTTATTTTATTTTAATTAATGTTGTTTTTAATATATTATTTGGTGGTTTAAAAATAACATGTTTTGTATTTATTTTACTCAGTTCAGTTATTAATAACTATAGTTGATTCTGGAAATAAATAAATACTAAATTACTGCTCATGTCGCTTAGATTTAAATTTTTTTCATTAGCGTCTTTATTTAATTTTTTCATTAATTATTTAATTTTCTGTAATTTTTTTTCAATTAGTGTTAGGGTCTCGGCCTTTCATCCGGAGGTCCTGGGTTCGCATGTCCAGCCCGGGGTTCGCCCGGTTAGGCATGGCATTTTTCACACACGCTACAATTTATTCATCCCATCCTCTGAAGCTATACCATTAACGATGGTTCCGGAGGTTAAACAAAAAAAAATAACTAACATACAGATAAGACCAGAAAGTTTCCAGTCCTAAAGTTTACAAAATCAAAACCAACTTTCCAGCTATCTATCCTCTATTCAAATATACAACATCTTTAATTTCATCAATACACAACATTCCAATCATTGTATTTTATTAGTTATTTTCAACTAATAAAACCTACATTCTATAAATACTTATTTATTCCGTCCATATTTGAATTCGGGGTAACAGAAATTAGTACAATTTAATTAACACATTACGTAGTTGAATAAATGGTACTTAATATCTCAAAAACAATGAAATATTTTTAATATTTAAAAAATATCTATTTCATAAAAAATCTTTTTATAATTACAGTATTTTATGATTTTTTATACATCCACATACAATCCATTTAAAATTTAAATTTCTTTAAAAAATAATATTTTCAATTTAATTACAAAATCATTGTTTTAAACTTTTATTAGACATATGAATTTAAGAAAAAAAAAGTAACTTCCGGTATTATAGACAAATTTCAAGATACAAATATTACAACAAAAACGAAGCTTTTAAACGGTTTATCTACATCGTTTATATTTTATGTAATACGGTTTACTTTTTTATTATTAATATATATTACTTAACTATCGGAAAAAACTCAATTAAATCAACTTATTCTGTTTCTTAGCGTTTAGCAAGATAGGCGTTTTACAACATTGAAATGAAAAAAAAAATTAATATGCATATAAAACAACATGAATGAACTATTACATCATTTTTTAATATTTAAATTACATTAATTAAGAGAATATTATTATTTACTTTCATTTTCATGCCATAAGAATGGCATTAATTATTTAACATTTATGTTCCTTAATGATCGGATAGGTGTTTTGAATAAGACGGCTGATTCAGTGAAGAACTTTCACAAATGATCACATCATTATTATACGTGATTATATGAAAAAGATGAGATGATCGCTGAAAATTATTGTTAATTCTAAAATAATTTAAATTGCAAATAACATTCAGTCTAATCTGGTCGATTCCGACCTATAAGGGAACTTCTTTCTTTTTTTTTCTGTTTAGCCTCCGGAACTATTATGAAGTGTAGTCTTGTACAATCTCAGATGACCACTCCTGAGAAGTGTGGTTAATTGAAACCCAACCACCAAAGAACACCGGTATCGACAATCTAGTATAAGGGAAATAAGTCTAAATTAACGTTGTTGCGAGTAATATTTTCTTTCTTGGTGTGTTTATTAACTAAACTAACGATAACAAAATGAGACTTTACAGTCACAAGTGGCTTTTTAAATTAGAGAACTAGGCGCGGGGTTCGTGCTTCCGCGAACTCGTGTAGCTAGTTCAGAGGGCAACGAGTAAGTCAGAATGATAAGATGTCCGAAAGAAGCCCACAGCGAAGGCAAAAGTTGAGTCAAATTCACTGATATAAATATCTACTAAGGCATTTGCATCGGTGTCATCCCAAACGAGACCAGGCTGATGACTGTGATGTGTAATCAGTTCGAAGGTCAATAAGAAGACTTCCGGTAAAGCCCATCAGGGCTAGGAACGGGAAGGATGGTGTGGCGACCGGAATGTCACAAGGTGGGTGTCTACCGCTATAGGGTTTGGGATTTTCATTTTAAAACCTTAAAATAAAAAAAGCTTTTGACAACATGATACTTAAAATCCTCGGAAAAATATTTTTTTGTAATATTCACAATTAAATTGTATGATTGATTAGAAAGCCAATTATAGAATCTCACTTAAAAATGACAGCCTTGTCATCTTGTAACTGTCAGTATTGCTAAGTTTATGAGAAACTTTAAATTATGGTTTATTTAAATCACTTTATTGAGTAATTCTGTAAAGAAATCGTTTAATAACATAAATTGGACTGACTTTTTTCCAAGCGTTCCTTTAGATTTTAATGTTATTCAACATATGATTTCGGGATAATATTTATTAAAAGCTAATATAAGATAAAAAAAGCAAATGGCATTTATTACACTTTTTTCTCTTATATATATATATTTTAACCTCCTGTTAGATATTACATCAGAGGTTGAAATGAATGATTTGTAGTTGTGTAAAAAATAATATACCTGACCAGAATTCGAACCCGGGGACCTCCGGATGAAAGGCCGAGACACAATCACTCACGCTACGGAGACCGAACCGGAAAAAAAAGATGCCAACAGCATGCAATATTCCTAAGAGGTCACCATCCAAATGCTAATGCGCCTAACATTGCTTTATTTCAGTGATCATTTCTCTTGTCTGGAGTACTCTCCGCTCACTAATAAAAAATTCTGATGTCAACACCACATTACTTCCTTGTACGAAAATCCAAAAATAATACGATTCTAAGTAATAATTTTAACCAGATGTTCCGCCAAATTTCTTACACAAACACATGTGTAATAATGCCTATTAAATTACTTAAACACATTTTTTAAAAGTTCATAAAATTTTACTTCACTAATGACGTGAGATTTTTTGAAAAATATATATTTTTTTTATTGTTATTACTGAATTATTATTTATTGTAAAAAATATTTTTTTAATTATTATTAATAAATCGGTTTAATAATTATTAATAAATCAATAAAGTTAAATTAAAAAAAAAAGTTAAAAAACGAAAAATGTAGATGAATTCTGATGCGAACCGATTTGCCTTCCCTTGTAAGATCAAAACATTTCAAAAATTAAAATTTTTTTAATTAGCTATAACTCTGGAACCAATAAAAATAAGTACCACTTATGATGTATGGTTAAAAAGCTGGCAATGAGAGTTAAGAAAAAGTCCAAATTTTTGTGGATTTTGGGTTCTTTTGGACATTTTTGATCAAATCGATTCCAATCAAAAGTGGAAGTGCACAACTTGATGTTAAAACATCCTAAATCCAAACTTTCAGCAATCTATGGCTGATCGTTTTTGAGTTATGTACGGTACGTATATAAGTCACGCTGAAACTAGTCAAAATGGATTAAATGGTGGTCAAAATGGATATTTTCGTTTAAATCTGAAAACCGAATTTTTTTCACAATCACAATAATTCCTTTTAGTTACTTCTTACAAGGAAGTAAAAATAATATTTTTCATATCGGCTTGTATTCGGTTCACCCATTTTGCATATCGGCTTGTTATATTATTTCACCCATTGTATATAATTGTATATTGTATGTTAAGTACGTACATACGTACAGACAGACATCACGTCGAAACTATTCAAAATGGATTCAGGGATGGTAAAAAATGGATATTTCCTTTGAAATCTGAAAACCGAATTTTTTTCATAATCACAATAAATTCCTTTTAGTTACTTCGTACAAGGAAGTAAAAATAATATTAAAGTATAAGTAAAAAATAATATTAAAAATAATAACAGATCAAATAGAAAAAAATGTGTAAAAAACGTGTAAAAAAATGTATAAAACCAAATACAAGTATTTTTAAAGACCGTGTAAAATTAAACATGTTGACATTAATTACAGATAATAAATAAAAGTCTTCAATGAAAAATCGTAACTGAAGAAATAAACTTTAGGAGATTTAGACAGAGCCTACAAATAAATTATAATCGCTTGCAGTGGCTACTGACCCCAAATGACCGGCAGAGAATGTGCTGAATCAAAAAAATTAAGTAAATAAAAGCTTCAAACAAAACTGCAACCTTAGAAATTAATATATTCTTAATAATTATAAATAATTAAATCGTAATATCTGTAGTAATGAAATTCTTTAACTACCTCTAGTCTATAATATCACTACTTTTAATAATTAAATAATATACTTATATCAGCTATTTTCATTCAAATATTATTTTATTTTCCACGCTTAATATGCTTTTTCTTGGAAAATATTTCCTTCTTAATTCCAGTAGAATAGTTATGGCGGCAATAAAATTCAACAATTTTAGCTTTTCATTATAATTATACATTAAAAATCTTCCGTTCTTATCAGCAGCATATGAATATTTACTCGAATTTTAATTAATAAATTCCAGTCTGGTCTCATCAACCAATTTATCGCAATTACATTTTCCTTATAATAAATTCTTTAATTCCTTATAAAATACAAAATACTGATTACTACTAATACTTAATATCAGAGGACAATTTATTCTGTATTTTACTGAAAATTATATCTGCTTTTAAATTACTAGGAAAAATATCACACGTAGATATTCACACTTAAGGAACACCAATCAGTATACCAAAATAATTTAACTCTTATAAATACATTCAATAAAATCTAGATAATCTACTTTACTCTAACGAATATCACCACACATTGAAATGCGTTAGTGTTCAGAAGTATAGGCAAAAAACCCCTGTCATTTACCGTAATATTTCATTAACAAAAAATACTATTATTGAAAATGTATTAGTTATCTTTTATAGTTTTGGACACATTTTTACCAAATTTTTAAATAAGCAAAAGATAAAACCATAATTTTTTTTTAACTGATGAATTAATTCACTGCAAAAATTTATAAAGAAGTACGCCTGACCGCTATTTTTTTTTTTTTTTTTTTTTTTTTTTTTTAAGAACGAATTTTCCTCTAATTGGTAAGACTTATAACACTGGTATAATTATTCAAAATTAAATTAATAATTTTGTTTTAAAAAAGCTTAGATGAAAATCTGAAATAAAAAGTTAAAAATGGTAAACATTTAAGATTAAATGGCATGGCATGGCATTTTCACATACGCTACAAATCTATAAATCATTCATCTCATCTTCTAAAACTAACGGTGATCCGTGAGGTTTATAAAATCATTTAGAGACAAATCTATCAATTAATAAAATGTACATCGCAAATCATCTGATTTCGAAATCGAGAGTTCTAAGGTTCAAATTCTAGTGAAGGCAGTTACTTTTATACGGATTTGAGTTCTACATCGTGAATACGGGTGTTCTTTGGTGGTTCGGTTTCAATTAACCAAACATTTCAGGAATGGTCGACCTGATAATATACAAGACTACACTAATTTTTACAATCATACATATCATCCTTATTCATTCTCTGACGTAATACCTTGCGGTGACTCCGGAGGCTAAACAGATAAAAAGAGATCGCTAAGGGAAATTTTAAAGGTTAATATAACATGTATAAAAAAAAGCACACTCACCAATTGATGTACAAAATTATGTCAACATAATAAATACGAGAAAACAAAATAATTTGTGATAACAAGCTTTATTACGGCAGAGAGAGTTTCATGAATATTAATTAATAATATTAAACTATATTACCTAGTTCTTAGTATTTTAAGCTTATTATTAGCAAGTTAAGTGATATAGATAGATGAGGAATTTAATATTTATTAATAATTTTTTTTTTCTTAATTTTGTAAACAAAAGTTTATTTAAATGTTTTAAAAAGCGTATTTTTTTCATTTCATTTTAGTTCTGTTTATAAAAATATATCAGGATGACAAAATTGTGATTTATTTTTAAATTATTTTTTCATATTATCTGATGCCTTTTTATAGAGCACAATCTACTTTCGTAAGTTGACGAAGGTAAAAATAGATCAAAATAAGGTTCAATATGAAAATAATTAGAAGCCATTTTCTTTTATTTCTATTTAGTTAATAAGATTAGAAGGGAAAATTAAAATATGGTTTCATTTAACTAATATAAATTTTTTTTTAATATATTTACATAAAAACTTACAATGGCGTTGTTATGATTGCTTAAATTACACCAAACATATTTTTGAATAAAAATTTTTTTTTTTTTTCCGGAACCACTGTTAGGTATATCTTCAGAGGGATGAAATGAATGAATTGTGCGTGCGTGAAAAATGCCATGCCTGACCGGGATTAGAACCCAGAACTTAGATATATATCTCTTGTAAATATAAAAACTAAAAAAAAAAAAATTTTATCCTGTTACGAAACAGAATTAAATAAAAATTTACAACCTATTCAATGACATTAGGGCTATTTTTCTTCACGTTATTCCCAAATTAACAAAAAGGATTAATATTTTTTTATAGTTCAGTCAAGTTTCAAGGTACAAAAAAAAGAAAAGAAATACAAATGTTGAAATAATTTCTCTAAAATATTTTTCTGATGTCCTTAGTTGTAAAAGTAAACAACGATAATTTGGTCATATTACTTCTATATATAGAGCACGATGTCATGAAATTTTCAACGTAAAAGGTCAAGGGGTGAGGCTGTAGAGTAAGGTCACACTCAGTATCTTCAGATCTAATTAAGGTCTTTTTTTTCATAATATATTCGTTAACAATTTAAAAAATAAGAGTATTTGCAATAAAATTTTACGAAATTGCACTCTACTCAAAAAATGCTCTAAACTAGTGGCTAAGTGGGCATAATTAATATTTTTAATCTTTTTTTTATGTATTTTTTTCTTTATTCTTCACAAATTTTTTGCTATGTTATTTTTACACTGAATTTCAACAATTATTTTAAAATTAATTTTATGTAAACAACTTAACAAACAATTCTATACGTATAGGTATATACAACCATATCTACAAAGCAACACGCACCGGATAACTACAACAGTCTTTCTATACTGTATAAATATATATACGTATATGGGTATTGCTTTACAGAAAGAGAGAAAAAGAGTGGGAGAAAGAAAGAGAAGTGGAATCGACGTCTTTCTTTACTGTAAATTAATGTAAACGTATATGCAGATATGCGTAAGTATATAGAAAGAGAGAAAGAAAGAAATAAAAGTGTATTGAGAATCACCGACGGGTCATCCATTTTTTTCCTCCCACCTCACATTCTATATATATAATACAAATATATGTATAAATTCTCGTTCCATGTCTTTCTCTCCTGTATCTTTATATATATAATTCTTCTGTCCGTGTGTAGGTGACTGAACTCCTCCTAAACGGCTGGACCGATTTTGATGAAATTTTTTGTGTGTGTTCCAGTGGATTCGAGAATGG
>JAAAKQ030008012.1:6876-18538 GCA_010016005.3 Zanna intricata | reverse complement strand
TTTGGGAGGTATTAGCCTCCGTTCTGACCATTTGTGAATGCATGTTGCATGTGTAATGTTGTTGTAGGTCAAGATTTTGAATCTGCAAGCAGCGTTTTGAGTGGGAATTTAATCTCAAATCGATCTGATCGTTGCGTATATGGCATTCAAAGTCACATGGGTAGTTAGATTGATTTAGAGTAGGCATGAGGTTTAGTGCTTCCGCGCTGCAGTTATATAGTTTTAGGGCTATGTGTAAGTCAACCTAAGCCTATGGCGAGGGTGTTCACTGCTGAGGTATCTTACTCTGATGCTAAATGTCGACCGCGACATTTGCATCGGGGGCATCCCGACCGAAGCCTGGCTGATGACTGAGATATGTTATCAGTGGTAAGGTCAATAAGATGACTCCTGGTAAAGCCCCTCAGGGCTAGGAACGGGAGGGGTGGTGTGGCGACCGGAATCGTCACTGATACATTACACTGATAAACATAATTTTTGTTTCCTAACATGCAATACATGATTTTAATGTTTTTTGATACTGAAAACGAATATGAACTGAAACTTTCTATCGCCCACCATTTTTAAAAATTTTTTAATTTTAATTAGGATTTTTTTTAAAATTTTTCAACGTGTAGGTAGCATTTTAAGCTCCTATAATGTATTTTGTTAGCTCATTTTTTATTGTTTAACTTTGTTAACGTAATTTGTAAGCTACAAATAACAATACTAGACAAAGAATTAAATCATTTCATAGTTATTAAGACATTTCATAGAAAATCACTTTTATAAATTTGACATCATATCTGTGCAGGTCAAAATATGTAGCTGAAGACACAGCTGTTTTGTTTATATTAAGCACTGCATTTAGGAATGAATTAATTTTGTTCAGTCTTATTGCTGTCTTAAGTTTGTCAACAGTGCAGAGTCGTAATGCCTCAAAATTGTGTAAATGATGTGGATGCCTTTTGTGATGTATGTGGTGAGTTATAATCAAATAGAAAAAAAAAACATTACACTTTTAATTAAAAAAGCCTATCGTTTATACTTTCAGTGCAAAATTGGTGATCAGGAAAAGATGTGGGCTCCTCATATAGTGTGCACTAATTGTTCTGTAAATTTAAGAGAATGGCTAAAGGTACACGGAAGGCTGTGCCATTTAGTGTACCAATGGTTTGGCGTAAACCAAAGGATCATGTATATTATTTTTACTTTTGTTTAACAAGTGTGTCTGGATTCTCTAAAAAATCTAACCACACAGTAAAAGATCTTTCATTACAATATGCAATTAAGCCTGTACCTTACAGTGAAATTATTCCACTTCCTGAGCCCTGCATCTGTTTCGAAAGCATCGATGAAGAATCAGGGAGTACTGAAGAAGACAATAATGATTTTGAATTATCTTCCAATAAGCCACATCTTATATGACAAGATGATTAAATGACTTGTTCAGGGATTTAAACTTATCAAAAAATCAAGGTGTACTGTTTCAATCAAGACTACAAGGTTGGAATTTACTTCAAAAAAATATAAAAATTTCAGGTTTTCAAAGCCAACAAAAAGAACTTAAATACTTTATAGATGAAAATAATTGGTTTATCACACAAACATTGATGAGCGTATGTTGCGCTTATGATAAGTTCATACCCCTGAGGACTTGGCATCTTTTCATTGATTCATCCAAGAATAGTTTAAAAATGGTTCTACTACACAACAGTAACAAATATCCTTTGATAACGATCACTTATGGTATTAATTTGAAAAAGACATACAATTTGATGAAAGATGTTCTTAGAAAAATAAATTATAAAAAACATAGCTGGAACATACATGGTGATTTGAAAGTTATAGCTATTTTGTTAGCCATGCAGTTAGTACATGTTTTTTCTTTGCGAATGGGACAACAAGCTAGGGACAAACATTATGAGACAATTCAACTCCAAATGCGAAAAATACTATTCATGAGCCCTTAGTTGAAACCCAAAAAATGTTTTTACCCCATCTCCATATCAAGCAAGGACTAATTAAAATTTTTGTAAAAACAATGAAGAAGGATAGTCATGGAGTTTTATACCTCATGCAGAAATTTCCAAATGTAAGTGAAGGAAAAATTAAAGAAGGAATATTTGTTGCTTCTCAGATAAGAGAAGTGGACAAAGATGATGTATTTAACTCAATGTTAAATAATGTAGAAAGTGCAGCTTTGGCTTCATAATTATAGACATTTGCAAGAATTTTCTTGGCAAACAAAAATCTGACAATTACCACGACACTGTCAAACAACTTCTTACTTCATAGAGAGCTATGGGATGTAATATCTTTGAAAAATACATTGACATAAATAATTGTAATGTCTTGAAAATATATTTTCTCCACTCACATCTGGATTTTTCTCCGGACAACCTCAAGAGACATTAGTGATGAATACTGTGAACGTTTCCATCAAGCCATTTCAGTGATGGAAAACTGCTATAAAGGGAAGTGGAATACTAACATGCTAGCTGATTATTGTTGGACATTAATTTAGGATGTGCCTGACGCTATTTATAGAAGAAAATCATCAACGAAATCATTCTAACACAGGTATGACCTTGCAAAATTATAAATTTTTAGATTTTAACTATATTTTTCTTTAATTTTTTTTAAAGTATAATTTATTTAAAACTAAGGGTGATAGAAAAATTGTATTTACAGATCTATAATGTACACAAAAAAGCAATGGTATCACACTTAAAGAAACATTAAAAAAAGTTTTTTTTTTGTCTATCAGTGTTATTTGCACAATGAGAAGAAAAATGTGATGAATTTTTACAGTCTATTGTCACAACAAATGATGCCCGAGTACACTGTTTCACTCCAAAAACAAAAGAGCATTGATGCAATGGGAACATCCTTCATCTCTGAAATAAAAAAATGCAAAAAATAATTATCTGGCAAAATTATGACTTCATATTTTTGGAATGTCCAAGGTGTTCTACACTTCAACTTCCTAACATAGCAACAAGATAATAAATGTTAAGTATTCCTCAAATTTATTAAGGGTGTAGGAAAAACAGAAGTGAAACAAATGAAAAAAAGTCAGTATCTTATCAGATTTTTACAGGATAAATCATGGCTATTCATACGATGACTATAATTCGAATTAAAGCATAGTATTCTACAACATCCCCTCTATAATCTGGACTTCACACCCTCTAACTTCCATGTATTTGGACTTTTAAAGAAACTTTTAGGGGTAAATCATTTTGTTTCACTAAAGAAGTCAATGAAGCTGTTCAAGAGTGGCACCACCAAAAGCCACAAGAATTTTAAGGAATACGGAAGCTACCTGAAAGATGGAGCCAGTACATTGAAAAGGAGAAGACTATGTTCAAAAATAGGAGTGTAATTTACTTGTTTTAGGTTACTTTTTGAATAAATACAATAAAATACAATTTAAATTTGAAGCTCCTGTATCAATGCAATGTCAACAGAAATCTACCTTATCATGAGAAGCAGTTTTAACAGTATTACTGGAAGCAGAAGAGGGCTGCTGTGATTGGGGAGATGGTCCCCTGACTAGAGGTGGGGGAGCCCCTCTCTGCTGCTGCTGCTGCTGTTGTTGTTGTTGTTGCTGCTGCTGCTGTTGTTGTTGTGTTGGATGCGATTGTGGTTGTTGCATTTGTTGCTGTTGTTTTGGAGAAACTTGCCCAGTTCTTGATTCTCCTTCATTTTCTCTATCTAGAGTAAAAAAAAAAAACACTGTTGTTCAAATATTTTATCAGGTAATTAAATTTATATTCATCTGAATTATAAGTTTATAAAGTAATTATTTAAAAAAAAAAATACTTTTCAAGCTTCATATAAATGCTAATAAAAATCCAAACTGCTAGGTACTTTTTTGATGAAACAAGGCAGATATAGAGATTAAATTCAAACAAACAGGTCAATAATACTCAATTATCAAAATGAAGTTTAATGTGGCCAAACAAATTCTGAAGTGGTTAACAATATTTATCATTGTCATCTACAACTCCATGATGAAGAAAAACATTCTGGTTTCACAGCAGCTAGTGAATAGATAAAAACTGAATGGCCAAAAATTATTGCCAAATATTCACCCCAAGATATCTGTAATACAGATGAAACTGGACTTTATTTTCTTCAATGCCTGAGCGCACCTATTTATTCAAAAATTAAACTTGCAAAGGATTTAAAACTTTGAAAGAGCAAGTGATAGGTTCTACAAAAAACCATCCTGGTTCTCTCTCAAAAGGTATACGCTTCTGTAAGATTATGATCACCTCTTACAGCTCCAAAGACATAGATATTTATAAGTTGGGTTGAGAGAAGTTGCCATGTTTATATTTCAGTCCTGATATTACACCATCATATTTTTTGTTTTGTCTTCTCAAAGAGCTTTTATGATGTATCAAATTTAGCACAGTGAATAGATCAAGAATGGCTGACACCAAGGTGAACAATTCTCAATTCTTTCCTACTGGAATAAGAAAGCTCACAGAAACATGGGAAAATGCCTAAATATATTCAGGGATTATGTTGAAAAAAAAGGTTTAGTTTCACTATTATTGAATAAATTATAATTTTTATATGAAAAAAAAAAAAAACACACATGCATGTGCGCACATGTACACTAAGTTATGGGCCAAATGTTAAGAATGATAATAAAGATAGACAACAGCGTCATTTGATAAAAGAAGTATAAAGAATGTAGATGATGAATGAGATAGCAGTTGCCCAACAGTGATGACAGATGAATTACTGAAAGAAACAAACACAAAAATTCATGATGGTTGGTGATTTAAAGATACTAAATTGTTTATTCTACTTCCTAACTTTTCATCATACTTAATAATTTATAACATTATTACTGAGAAACTTGGATACAAAAAAATTGTGTGCAAAATAGATGCTAAAAATGTTAATGAATTTTTTGTGAAACTGTTGTGATCTATAAAAATGCATAAACAGAAACATCTGGCTTCAGTTTCAAATTTTTTTTACATAATTTTGAAAGTGAAAGATATGACCTGTTTGATCACATCATCAATAGGGATGAGAACTCTATTTCCTATGCAACTACCAATCTTGGTGGAGTGGTCTCAGCCTTTCATCCAGAGGTCCTGGATTCGAATCCTGGTCAGGCATGGTATTTTTCATATGCTACAGAAATCCATTTCCATATCCTATGCACAAGCTTCAAGTTTATGGGGCGATAACATCAAACCAAAAAAAAATTTCAGACTCAAAATGGTAGTCAATTACGCAACAATAACATTCACCATCTTCAAAAGCAAAGACATTAAGCAAGTACCATCTGTTCTAAAAACCATGGCCACTATTTGTCGGCTTAAGAAAAAAAATCTGTCAATTAATTTCCTCACTTGCAAACAATTAATAATGATGAAACCCTGCTGAAACTTAGATACGCCAATCAAAACAAAAGACATTGTTTGCCATTCAATGGAGTTGAGACTTCATTCAGAAGTTCAAACAGTTCGATCATAATAAAAATATGGGGGGGAGGAAGTCTTGAAGAATAGACCTAAACCTCAAAGAAAATTCTAGAGGATCTTTGTGAAATCAAGACTCTATAGCCTGAACTCACAGCAAATGATTATTTCTTATTTGGGCATTTAACCTTTTCGGGTCTGCTGTCCCACTTCCCCGACTGCAGTAAACTGTCTGCACAGGCTACAATTGCATAAATCTGTTTTAGAACTTTACTCTTCGAGTACTACCATTATATTAATGTGACTAATATAATTCTTTCACTTCACTGGCATGTACTGCACTCTATTGGCTTTAAAAAGAACTATCTACAATATCAATAGGATGCAGCTAACAGCCTGAAATAGAGAAAATAAAATCATGTTATCAGCGTTATAAAAGCCTATTAGATTATTTTGAGAACACATGTTAATTTTTGTCTTTTATTTGGTGGATTTGTCTCATTTGAAATTGTAACTGGGTTTCAGATTTAGTTTTTCTTTTGTTGATTACCATTATTATTATTATTGTTATTATAAGTTGATGGAGTTTCTCTACCAATAAACACATTACATTTAAACTCATTTGCAAACATGTTAATTACGATCAACAAAAGTATTCGCTTTCGTATTCACCAATTGACTCTTTGTTTAGCAAAATTTCAATTATATTACATAAATTCCGTGATTTGTCCACACAGCAAGACATAACATATCCTGGACACGAATGCAAAGAATCTGCCATGTTTACTAACAGAGATTTTAATCTAGTTTGTGCATAAATTAGGATTTATAGTATGTTAGTCTGGAAAAGATTAAAGAAATAGCTTAGGTTCCAGCAACTAAAATATAACTGAAAACTAAACAACAACATTTCTAAATAGCTCAAAACATAAGTGGCAGACTTTTACAACAATGGAATGAGGACGCTGTTGAAACAATATCAAAAATGTGTAAAATCAACAATGATTATGTAAAAAAGTAAAGAAGGTAAAGAAGCAAATTTGGTTAAAATAAATCTTGTAATAAATCATATTTATCTTTTAATGTTGTTTTAAATTTCAAAACGCATTTTACAAAACATGTCTCACATTTGTCGGTCGAATAAAAAATCCAAGAGCAAGGAACTAGGCTCTTCAATATATAGGATAATTCAATATGTATTCAGTAAGATGTCTGATAATTCAGTACATGGGATTCAATCAATGTATAGGTTTGAAGAAAGTACAATCTTGTTTTTATTAGAAATAGGTATATCAGTCTTCACAATAAGTGACAATGATTCATCACAGAATTTCACAAAATTTCTAATAAAGTTCAAAGGTACTGAAAAAAAAAAAAAAACTTGAAAAAATACATCTGAAGATTTACCTGTTGCGGCTGGCCCAGCTTGTTTTGCGAGATTTCGAAGAGCTGCGGCAAAGGAACGCCCTCCTGATGTAGGACCACCTGGCCCTGGTCCTGGAACAGTATGACCCCCTGGTAATGGTGCAGCACCACGGTGTTGCTGTGCATGTTGCTTTCCAGCTACACTCACCTGTGGTTTTGGTAATCCTGTACATACATGACAAAAAAAAAACATTTTTTTAATTATCACATTTTTAATATACTAATTATTAATATATAAACTGAATGAATTTACATTTCAAATGATGCAATAAATTCACAATATATATAGTCTAAGCCACCTGTGAAAGATTTTAATAAACTTCTTTATTGATACAATTTTTGTTTGGATATATTAGTTTCTGTTCAATGATAAAGAAGCTTTAGTCTTTCTGAGCTCAAAAATATATATGAACTATATTAAAAATTAACTTATGCCTAATAAATCCTTTTTACTATCAACTGATGATAGGAAAAACTATTACAAATTAAGGTTTCAGACAGGTGTCAGTTTCAGTTATTTAGCTTTCTCAACTAACATATATTTTTATAAAGGTACTGGACTATTTTATTCCTCAGAAGGAAAGAATTTAATGGGATGTAACTTTTGACATTATAACAATAAAAATTTTAGGCCAACCTCCATGGCTGATTAGGTAGCATCTCAGCATTTTGTACGGAGGTCCAGGGTTCAAATCCCAGTCAGCAAGGCACCTTTTCATACACTACCGATTTCCATCTGGTTAATGGGTGGAAATCTGTAACAGCTGTAGCTGTTGATGCAAGTCTTTCATTAAAAAAAAGAGAGAGAGAGTATGTGTATATACTATATTATATAATATATTATTGTATAATAATATTATGCGTGTGTGTGTGTATATATATATATATATATATATATATATATTATTGAAAATATTACTAATGCTTTATAATTCAGACAATAATCCAGTGAAAAAATGTAATTTTTATCTTATTTTTTACTTCAATTAAATTCTCTCTCTCTCTGTGTGTGCGCGCGCGCGTTCATAAATTTTTATTTTATTAAAATATTAAATCCTGTGTTCTTTGTGTGATACCTTTCATTTATGTAATATTTTATTTCCTTTTAGAGGCTATAAAAAGTAGTCATCTCTACACAAAAGAAAAGTATTACAAACATGGCTAAGAAAAAGGGTCAAAGATAATTACAAAGCAGTAATATTTCGTTTCAACTGCTGGGTTGACCTACATTAAAACATGAGGCAAATTTTAACTAGAGTATAATACTAACAGTATCGTATATTAAAGAATACTATTCGGTTACAAGCATTATACTCTATGCTAATTTATCCAATGGTTTTAATAATGCTAGTCAGAACTACAATATACTGTTTGCTGTTTAAAATATATTATCCCATGAAAAATATGTAAAAATCCGATAAATGGATCCATCTAAAATAAAATTCGTGAAAGGCGAGGTACGGCAGTACATAATTTACGCTTTATTACATGAATGTTCTTAAGAACCGACAGCAACAGAATATTACTGGATCAAAAAAGCCGGAAACAATTGTTTATCACGTTACGATAATAATTGAGCTCGTTTGTGTCGGCGGTATAAACTACCCTGACGGAAGTGATTTATTCGGAAAGCACCAGGCGACGAGGAGGCAGGCAGACAGGGTGTTTGTGACACCTGGACGAACAGGAAACAGCACAGCTGTCGTCTACCAAACCATCAACACCACATCACTGCTCTAATATGGGAGTATTCAAACAATTAACAAACAACCGATAATGCCTTACATTTATATCAATATTACCTTAAACTCACATTATCATAATGAAACGGTAGATGTCAATTTACAAGTTACGTGCCTCTTTAAAAAAATCATTCTTTTTAACAACGTCAATAATGAATCGGTTAGAAAACCAATCTCTTCTTATACTAAAATATTTTTAAAAAATTGATAACAGATATGCAATAACTGAACTTAATCTTTTTTCCACAAGAATAATTGAAAATACACTCGTACTAATATCAAGTCGGACAAGTCATAAACTAATCACGTGTATTTTTCTGTGTACAAAGAATACATTAATTTTTATTAAAAAAAAATTGGGCTATAGTTTTATTTTATCACTGCAGTAATCCAAATTACGAGTTAGCCAAAAAATTAAAAATTGTATTTTTAATTTTAACGATATATCACATCGTTTTAGTACAATGAAACGAGAGAATTTAACTTGGAAGGACTATAAGAATATTTATAAATTTAAATGTTAAGTAATAAATTTAGATTAAGAAACTCGCGGCTGAAATAAATTTTTAAGTTAATAAGTCAGAGTAGTTTTTAAACACTTCATTACCTATCAAATTCTCCACAGACCGTTTCTTCTGTTTATCATGAACAAGAAGTAATTAAAAGAATAATAAGATGTTATGTCCATTAATAAATTATCTACTAATTAGGTTATTGTTAAAACTGATTCCAGTTTAAAAAAACAATTCCGCAAATTCCGAATGAATTAATAGTTGCCGATCACCCGCTTTAACAAGGAAGTTGCCAAAAATAAGTTAAAATTTAATCCGCATTCTTTAGATATTGAAGTCCAATTATCGTACGGTTTAAGGCGTGAAAATCCGAATCTGATTAGCATGAAATGCCGAAATATGAATTTGTTCACGATTTTACGCTTGTAAGATTACGCAAATAACGTGTAAATAAAGCAAAGTAATTAAGATCAAATGAGGTCACATAATAGACGGAATTTGTGTTATCGGTTAAAAGTGACCGATTCACCGTCTTTGTACACCAACGAGAAATACTGTACTGCATTAGTACTCCAGTCAAATAAGATTAAAAAGAAAAAAAATGTTCCTCTCAACTTTTAAAACGGGTAAATGAAGAGAAAAATCGCACGAATCCAATGAATATGTTTTAGAATCGATCGGCTCGTGGCATCTATGGGAAAAACATCATAGAGGTAAAAAAAAAGTGGTTTTTCACTCAAAAAATTTGAATAATATATTTATAAAAAATATCATAATGTACCTAAAAGAGTAACATAACAATTTTTAGTCTGCTAAAATTGGTCCGAACGTTCTTCATAAAAGAAATAAAAACCATCAAAATATGCGATTTTTTTAAATTCCATTACTCGATTTCTACTCATCGCGTAAAGCTCTTGTTAGGCTTAAATTGTAGTTTTTCATAACATCTATGTATGGTTCAAATTTCATACATAAATGTTTAATAGTTTTCGTAATATATCCGAAAATGGGTAAAAATAGGTGCCTCGCTAAAACACCATACATTTCTTCAGTAACTGTCTTACAGCACGTGCTTTTTGTTCATCAAGAGTTTCTTTACAATTTGATATAACGTTGTCTGGAATAAAATACAGAAAAACGCCTTAAAAAAGCCACCAAAAAATCGCAATTTTGCGTAGCGGACGGAAAATTACGCAGCGAACTCTCGACAAAGGGGAAATAGCCGGCATGGTGAGGGAAGTCCTCTCTCACTCGGCTCTCTTTATCTCTCACTGTATATCTCTACCTCACCGCTCGAAGCTCAGCGAGCACAGAAAAGTAATCGCACGTCATCACCATCTAATGAACAGCATGTACTATACATACTTCTCCCACCACGCCGGCCATTTCACCCCTTTGTCGTAAGAATTACGATTTTTCGGTGACTTTTTTAATGCGTTTTTCTTAAAATTGATTAGAAATATCAAAAAGGTGAGTCAAAAAGGACTTAAAATCGATAAAATCATAAAAAAAATTATGGATAACTTACAGATTCGGTTGAGGTCTTGTTTCACAATAAAACACATCAAGTTTTGACCCACAAATTCATTAAAACCGAATTCGGCCACTAACACTGTCACCAGTTTTGTTAAAATGGCTATATTTACTGGTGCAGAATATGCTCTTTATGTGTTTTGGTTTCACGATTTCCAGCCAGAAACTGCAGTTAACGTAATATTCTAAGAAATTAAACGCCAAACTTTCGTTGAGACAGGTTGTTTTCCCGACAGAACGGCCATTTCTTCTTCCAGGAGGCAACCTGATATGAAATGGTATCGTTTAACTGGACATGATTCAGAATTTGTTAATTCTTCAGTTAGACGATCATGACCAAGATGGACGCCATTATATCAGCAAGACGGAGGAGCACCACCTCACTAGTGCTTATAAATCCAAGATTTTCTTGATACTCTAATCCCAGGTCGGTGGACGGTCGTGAAGGTTCAACTGCATGGCAATTTCGCCCGCCACCCCTCCAAGGTTGGATTTTCCTTCTGAGGTTTCATTAAAGATGGGGTTTATGTACCCCATCTTTAATGGGGACTTCAACATGGTTGTTAAGCCAAGACTTTGAATTAAGGCCGCAGCTGCAGAGGTAAGGCCCGACTTGCCGGTTACAGTCTGGAATGAAATCGACTTCAGGTGGGATGTATATCGCATAATAAATGGAAGCCATAGCGAACCGAAGTGAATGTTTGGCGACAAACTTCAAGTTTTTCTATGAAATGAGATCTCAACCAAATCTGTAAGTTATCTAAATCAATTTTTACATTCTTTTAAAGTTGTGAAATCCCTTTTGAATAATCCTATTTAAAGGCTTAACTTTTTATTATGAACATATATAAAAAGACCAAATAAAAAATTATTAAACGAACTATGCATTAACGGTATATTTCTGCAAAAAAGAAAAAAAAATGTACATATATATATCATACATATGAGTATATATAAAACATATCCTTACTTTTTGTATAATTATTTTTACAGACATTTGTTTTCAGATTTAAATATT
>JAAAKQ030008011.1:0-38312 GCA_010016005.3 Zanna intricata | reverse complement strand
GAGTGGTCGACCTGAGATTGTACAAGACTACACTTCATTCACATTCATACACATCCTCATTTATCCTCTGAAGTAATACCTTACGGTAGTTCCGGAGGCTAAACAGAAAAATAGAGGTGGAATATAAGTTGCATCGATGGACAGTTGCTTGTGAAATATTATCTTTTAAAATGCTATGCAAGTGTCAATGGTTTTTCAAAATTCCGCATTTTAACAAATTTTTGCACTTCAATAAAACAGAATTAATACTTTTAAATATATTGCACAGGTATCACAAAGTAAACATACTTTAGTAACCTAACATATGAAATTGATTGAGCACATAGTCATAGAAACTGAACTTTTTATAAAATAATGATTTCTTTAAAAATAGTTAAATCAAAACAAAATGTAATGACTAAAGAAAACGCTGTATCAATGCAATAACGTGATTGACAAAACAAAAATTTAACAGTTAAAACGTAATAAATAGTACAACATGGGGTTGAAAAGTTATTATTTGTAATGTAAGAGTAACATGTTGCACACCTAGAGTGTGATTCATCACTCCATAAGCCAAAGGTGCTTCATTGCACTATTATTTTTAACAACTTTTAAATTAGTTTTATTTTAACAACAATTTTTAAATTATTCATTGTCAGTTTTCACCTTAAATACATTTCATGAAAATTGATAAATAAAAGCAACCCTTAAATAAGCATATAAAACAGAAATATTATTTTTAAGAAGCATTTCGTGATCATTATATACTGTATACAGAAGGGATTACACGATCTCATATAATACAGTAAGTGTATATTTAAATAAACCTATTTCAATAATTTTTTTTTGTGATTACAAGACAAAAAAAATAACCCAAATTGCACAAAGTGCAAAAAATCTTGTAGAAATTTAAAAAAAAAAAGTTTACGAAAAGATTCATTTATGATAATTGACTGTTAATCAATTAAATTAAAAAATATATTGCTCTACTAATGAAATTTTAAAGTAGTAGTTCTGCTTACGGTACATGAACCTCACTTTCTTCATTCTCATTCATAAAATGAAGCTAACAATTATTTCATTATTTCTGTATTACACTATTGTTTCATTCACTATTTTTCTTTCTTTGTGTATGTTTGTGAATGTGTGTGTGTGTGTGTGTGTGTGTGTGTGCACTCATGCGTGTAACAATTGCATTTTTATAAAAATCTAATAATTTTCTAACATTTAAAAAAATTTTTTTTTTAGGATGTTATGAAAATGGTACCTACAAAAATGGATGCTTATTTAATTAAATGTTCATCACAAGCAACAACGCTAAAAAACAAAGCAGTTTTAGAAGAGATATAACGATTGTAATGGTTTGTTAAATTCATTGAGTATTATAATTTGTAATATTCAGCGATCATTTCAATATTCTTACTATCAAAGTGTATCTTCTATTATATGGTTACCAGTGTAAAAATTTATAAATGAAGTTTTGGAAAAAATATACCCATGTTACATTAGAAGTTAATGCAGTTCATTATGAGAATCTGCATTATCATTGACATGTTGTAATTCGGTTGGTTACTGTCATTCATAGACTTGTCCATTGGTTTTAAATAAATAACTGAATCCTGTCTTCATAGCTATATTCCCTCTTGGAATATAAATTTCCCCAAGTACTCTAAAACCTAAACCCCTACCTACAACCTACAAGTTTTGACATTTGTAAGAAATTTTGGTTTTCATTGATGAGAAACCATGTTATGAAATTTGTACTTTGATCTTTAAAATACCTAACAGTTGACTTAGAATGCTGTGGGATTTTCAGTTCATGTAATTTGCTGGTTCTAAATTTTAAAGAGATATATTTCAGTAGTAAGAAGATTGAGATTGATATAGTAATAGTAGAGAATACTTAATACTCATTTACTTTCTTCAGTGTTACTTTTCACTTCATGTGAAATACTCAGCAGATTTTTTTTTTTTTAAATTAGATTACAGTATGATCTCAGTTTACCAAATTGACTGCAGGATTTTCTTTTTTTGATTTTTTTCATAACATGAGTATGCATTCAGACATTGTTATTGTTAATTGAACAATTTTGTAATCATAGCATTATGTTAGCTTGTTATGAAATGAGATAACTTATAATAAAAATACCATAGTATGGAATTAAAAATGGCTTATGATTGAAAATTTATGATAATTACAAAATTGGCTTCTTCTGTGCAATAAATGTTTGGTACCACTTTATATATATATATATATATATTTATATATATATGAAGATGAAAATATTTCTATTACTCAGAATTGACAAAGATCAGTTGATGGATAGGGAGAGGATGATTGCTGGCCTGGTGACTGGTTTCTTGCTCCTAACAAAAATCCTGTTACAGTGCACTGTTCTTTCTAGTGTACTATTAGCAGTAGCATTACTATTTCAGACACTTCCAAGCAGAACTAGTTTGCATCTCTGTTTTCATGATTTCTAAACTTTTTAGATATATATTTTTGGACTCAGCATTTGGTAAATGCCATCTCAGTATGTATGTTTATCAATTTCTGAATTATGGGTTTGTAGTTTATATTTTTTTTGTTCATTCATAATTTACATAAAATGTTAAGGAAAAAGAAACCTAATTGTAATGCTGAGTGACAAAAAGCTTTGATAGTATGAAAAAGTAAAATTTTGTGAATTACAGTAGATTTTGGTGTTTGAGTAGCCTACAGTATCTGAGTCAATTAAAATAAACAAATAAATTGAAAGAGTGAATAAGACATATCAGTGATATATGTAGTGAAATAAAAAAGAAGCTATTCCATTATCAGATCCATTTTTTCAAGGAAACGTAGTACTTTCAGAAAAATGATATTTTTCAGAAAAAAATAAGGAAAGAATAATTTGTGTTAATTTTCAGTATTTTCATTTAATTGAATTTATTTTTATTATAACATAATTCTTTACTTCATAATGTACCTTTATTTTATGTTAATCTTGTTAAATACTGTATTTTCCAGTATATACTATAACTTTTTTTGTACTCCTTATTTGTCTAACAAGGGCAGATGGTCTGTTCACAACAAATTTTACTGATCCCTTTTGCAAGTATGATAGAGTAGAAGGGATATCTTATTTATATCCAAATTGGCAGGTTCCATTTTGGCCTCTTTTCCAAGTAAAGTGCATTTAGAGATTTTCAAGTAGTTTATATATCTAGTCACAATACTGGTGGCAGCCGAGTGATGAGCATTCCAATACCTTATTTGAGGAGGTCTCATATTCCAGTCTCTGTATTTAGTTTTAGTAAATTTTATTTTTTTTTAAGTGTAATATAGATAATATTTTATTATACAGTATGTCTGTAAAATAATAGTGGAGTTTTAAATGGTTATAGCTTAGGAACAAAGCATTGTAGGAGATGAATTGTATGTTAAGTGAAATACTCCCAAGTTTCTTATCTGTTCTGTAGATTTTGGTATTTGTTCCCTTAGTTGCCCTGTAGAAGTCAAGACAATATTCAATCAATCTCTTGTCATTCATGCCAGAAAACATCCGATGTGATAGAAGAAATAGCTTCAGTGATCCTTTCTTTTAAGTAGTCCAGATTTTGAACTTAAACAGAATACATTAGTGTTTTTACATAACCTCAAAAATAGAATTCCATGGGGGTAAGGTCTGGGGACTGTGGGGATCAGGCAACTTGCTCTTCTTGTCCGACCCACTGGCTGTTGAATTTCCGCATGCTAGACACACCTCTATGTGCACAATTATCACAGAAAAGCTCGGATATCACAAATTATGTGCAAGGTGGGTACCAAAAATGCTCACTGATCAACACAAAGAGCAAAGAATGTGCAATGGATGAACGTTTTTGGGCTGCTATCAACAAGATGGACATGATTTGTTTTCCCATATTGTTACGGATGATGAGAAGTGGATATCCTACACCAATGCAGAATCACAATGGTCATTGCAGTGGCACCATTCAAGGTCTCTATAACTGAAAAAGTTAAAGCACCCTTCATACTCGAGTTGAAAAATGTTGACTACAGTTTTTTGTGATGAAAAGGGTATCATTTTGGTTGATTTCATGGAATGTGGATCAACAATTACAGAAGACTTGTACTACAAAATGCTCACCAAACAGACGTGGGATCCAAAATTGACGTTGAAGGAAACTTGTCTGGCATAATCATCCTTCACAACAATGCAGCCTCATCCTCACACCACTGCCTTAACCAAGAAGAAGATTCAAGATTTTTATTGGGAACTTTTTGTCCACCTTTAATATTGTCTCGAACTTGCACCTAGTGACTACTTCTCTTCTTGCATTTGAAAAAATGCTTGGTGTCCAGCGGTTTGAAAACAACGAGGTACTCAAGATTGCCGTTATCAATGGGTTTAATTTCCAGGCGGCGAACTTCTATGCAGAGGGGTTAAAGAAACGGGTGTAGCTTAACAAAAAGTGCTTAGAAACTTAGAACTGAATGTCTATTTTGTGCAAAAGTGAAGTAGATATGTAGTAAACAAAACCTGTAAGTAATAACCTTTTCTCATGAGTTAATTTTTTTTAATGCTCAAATAATAGTCCTTACTTTATAAATATGCCTCGTAGTTTTAGTTTATATTAAATGAAGATTACGTTGCTAATGAAAGTGTACATGACAGAATAAGATCTAAATTTAGGCTGACCAATAGCTTAATAAAAAGATTTGCATATAAAATATCAACTGATGAAATATCATTTCAGCCGTTGATATATTATTAGCCGAATATATCAATTTATTTACTTTTACAAAAGAAGTAAGAAGAATGAGACAGTTTATGTATGTATAAAGTAATAAGAAGAAAAAGAGAATGAGTTTTAACATAACTACCCATAAAAATCAGCTGATTTTTTTTTACAGTAATGAAAGTGTAAATATTACAAACAGTAACATGAAAAATAATAATATTAATAATTATTCATTTTTAATCACAATATACATTATAATCATGTAATTAGCAATATTACAATCATGTGTACAAAGTACAACAATATAACCTATGTTGATTCTTTACAATAACAACAAACAATATGCATATCACTTTTATGAGTGAATTGATGAGCATTCAATTATACCATATTTATTCAAGTATTATATTATAAAATTTTAGAAAAGTGTTATTTAAGTATATTATTTAATATAGAAGTATTGTATGATTAGTTTGAAAATGTTCATTCATTTTTCAATTAGTATAATAACAATCACACAGCTATGTAATAAATAATAGTCACAAAGCTCATGGTCATCTTAACTTGGGTTACAAAGCATATTTCATTGAATATATTTAGTAGATGAATTATACAAATTAATCAAAATTAATGATCTGTATAATTAATTAATTAATTGTACCTACAATCATCTAGATCTAGGATTTCTTCTGGTGTTGTTTGTGGGTCTGCAAGGTATGGCTATTAAATAAGACTGGTGCTGTAGAAAATTTTATTTAAACTTTATATGTATTTAGTTATTATTCCCTTCAATAAATACCCCTTCTCTATATGCAAATTTTCCATTATTCAAAACAGTGCTGGAAGTCTTCTTCTGTGAGCTCTATCATAATGCATGCTGCTTTTTCTTTTACAGCTTCAATGATCTGAAATTTTGTTCCTTGTAATACATATTTGACTTAGGGAAATTGGTAAAAGTCACATGGTGCCAGGTCAGGTATACACTGGAAAGTTATACTTCCCAGTATTAGACCAGTGTTATATTTACTTGCATTGTCTGTCAAGATGCTACAACCATCTTGACAGACAAGGCAGTGTGAACTGGTGCATTGTCTTGATGAAGAACCCATGACTTGTTCCACACTTCCCGTTGTTTTTTTCTTATTTTTTCATAGAGTTTAGTAATAACCGCAAGGTAGTAATGTTGATAAATAGTTTGACCTTCAAGAATTCAGTGAAGGTACACAATCTCATGAATAACGAAAAAGAATAATCATTACTGAATTTTGATTTGCTTATTCAAACTTTTTTTTCAAGCTGTTGGTGAAGTTGGGGCCTTCCAATGCATGGATTGACACGTAGTTTCTGGATCATAACTGAAAAACCAAGATTCCATCACATCTTATCACTCTTTCCACAAAGTTGGGTCATTTACAGTGGGATTCAGAATAAATTTTTTCACGAGCTTCTTTTTGTTCAATTGTGAGAATTTTAAGTACCATTTTCGCATACACTTTTTGCATGTTAAAATTATTTTGTACAACTTGACTTACACATTTTTTTATCTATTCCTACAGTTCCAGCACTTGCACGAATAGTTAACTGATGGTCAGATCAGATCAGATTACCAATTTTTTCAGTATTTTTATCAGTTTTTGATGTGGGAGGGATGAACATCATCTTTAACCATCTTAGAAATGCTTAAACCACTCAAAAACCTGCGCACGTGATAAACATTCATTGCCATATACTTTTTTTTTAATAGAAGATAAGTTTCAGTAGTGGTTTTTCCAAGTTTCATATCAAATTTCAGAACAATTCTTTGCTCTAATAAAACTCTTATAATTTTTTAGGCAAAACAAAAAAAAACATATTTTATCCAAATGAAGGCCACAGCCAGATGAATATGTCTGGCTATGTATGGCCAGACATATTCATCTGGGAGAACTGAGTGAGAACTGAGTGGCAACCATAAAAATAGAAGGTTTCACGCTACACAGCTGTTGGTTATACGAATTTGGCGCATGCTCAGTTCTCTGTAGTAGCATTAATATTATTATTTAATAGCCATACCTTTTACTGTGAAAATGTATTCAGTGGCAAGTAATTCATTTCATTGACATTTTAACGTGTATTTATATCTCATAGAAACAAATTAAATAATCTCTTTTATCTATAATTATATAGCTCTAGGATTTCTTCTTATGTGTTTTTCATGATTCTATTGTAAGATGTATCCAGTGGCGAGCAACTCATTTAATTTAATGTGTATATAAATATTAAATAAATAATCTCTGGTGTTTATTGCCCCACAATAATTGATCAATATAATAAATAAATCTTGGATAAAGAATGTTTCTTTATGTATGAATAAACTGCATTTTTATTTTTGAAAATACAGCATATTTAACTTTCATATATACTGCTGTCAACAGCAGTCCGCCTTATTTTTTAAGGCTCATCAAATGATAAAAAATGTTTGTTTTTTATCAAAATGTTTATATTCTATACTATTCTCTTTATTTAAATCATGTTTGAATTGTGTTTAATTATGAAATAGGTAGGATTATAATATTGAATGATTGAAGAAAGTGAAGTTGTTTGAAGAAAACCTTGTTACAAATAATATCTCATGATCTTGTATTTGGTCCATTCTTGGTATATCTGGTTTCATCTTAATGTGAGCTCTTTTCTGTTTCAAAAAAACCTGTCTCAGTAAATTACTGTTTATTTTGAGTCACTGTTTACTGGTCTTATAAAATTTGCTCCTGATAAAATAGTTGTTTGTTTTTTACAATTCTTAAATAACAATAATTACGAGGCATAAATTATTACTGTAGGAAGGACAGTTAATTTAAAATATCCCTTTGATGGTAGCATTGATCATATATTGTTATAAACTAGTTTATTAACACTTTCAACCCTGGAGTATTTTACTATATATGGTCATGGGTGACTGGAAGTGTTTGACTTGCTTACTCTTATTGGCCTGGGCATATTTACCACATATGTATGCTGTGGCCTGGATTTTTTTTAGCATTTTTGAAAATTAACAGGAAACAAAGTAAACATTTAAGACTTACCTCTTTGTCATTAGTTTGTGTTCTTTTCTTTCTCTTTAATAAGATGTATTCACTTTAGTCACTGTGTAGATAGATTTTAAAATATGACATTACAAAACAACCCTTGTAATTTCAATAAAACACTTTTTTTATTTAGAACTCGAACTTTTAAATTCAATTATTATGATACTATTCACTACTTATAAGCTAACTTCATAAAATAATTATAGCTGAACCATCTTATGTCCTTAAATTATAAAAAAGTTCTAAAAACAATTAAAAAAGTTTATTATTAACAATATTTCACACGCGTATGAAATAATTCAAAACATTCTGGGATGCACAAACCAACTTTACATTCTTTGCACCACACCTGGTATCCTTTCTTTTTCTTTTCCCATCTTCTCAATTGTTTTTATCTGAGCAAACTTTGCAATAGCGTTGAGGTTTTTCCTTTTTTGGTGTAGGAGGAATTTTTGTTGGAAAGTGTCGAGCTGATATTCAGTGTAAACTAGCTGATGTTGTTGGTTCATTTAGTGCCACTTATCCAGCTTTTTGAAATAATTGTTTAGCAATCGCACTTATAAAATCAATCAAATTTGTATTTTTCTGTCTTTTTTCTTTGTATTTTATACTACAATTAACTACAGCCATTATGAAAAGATGAAAAAATAACTTCTTCCACCATTTTAGTGACCTTTCTTTGAAATGGGTAATAACTCATAAGCTGGTCTGCTCTGTCTACTCAACAATTGTAGTCAAGTTTTATGTCTGGCTTTTCAATCTTTGTTTGACCCAGATGCCGAGTTGATAGAGTTAGTAAATCATGAGTAGATTTCCATTTTCAGGCCAATAAATGTTTCTTTCTTTGGAACAATACTTCTCCTTTTTTTAACTTTTTGGTTTTAAAATTACTTGGTAGGCGTTTACAATTTGCCATAACTGTACCCATGGCTAAACTGTTCTGTGTCCACAAATAATTAAGAAGTTTTGGACTGGAGTAAAATCTGTCCATGAAAAAACAATGTCCTTTGCCAAAATAATTTTTAAATAACTGTTCAAAAACACCTTGGACAGAATTGTCAGTTTCGTCACTCTTTCCAGTATAAATTTCAGCATTTAAAACATATCCTGTTGCAGAATCGCACAAAATATACAATTTTAGTCCATACTTATTCGGTTTGTTTTTTATTTAAAGCTTAAAATGAGTTCTACCGCTAAAAGGGCAAATGCCGTCATCAGCAATCAACAGTGAGGTTGGAATACAGCTTGAAACTTAGCTGACAAGTTTGTACAAAAAAATCAAAAAAAGGTCTTATTTTAGGTAATGGATCATGATCGATGTGGCCATGGGGTATATATGTTGAATTGTCATTCAAATGTAGCATATACAATATGCTGGTGAAGCAGTCACGGCTCATAACTGAACTCGCAAAACTGCTTCCAATAAAGGGATCTACCGACCAGTAACTTTTTATTCTGGGTAACTTCACTAAACACATATGTAGAACAATAGAAAAAAATTTATACACTTCACTTAATTTTACTCCAGACCATTTATTCCACATAGAATTTTTTTTCAAACCACCAGACCTTTTAATTATATTAATTCTATTCACTGCGTACCTGTTAGTTTCCTTTTTAACTAACCGAATTATTTCTTGATGAAAAAAAAAAGAGAAAAACAGTCAAACTCCGAGCAGTCATCACCTAGTGGAGCTGAAACTCCAACAACTTCTTAAAAATTAGGCCAATCAGGAGGGGTATCCGTGCCAGACCAGTCAATTTTTTCATCTGAAGCAGGAACTGACCGATTAATATTTTGCTCATCATCTGAAACAAAAAAAAGGTCTGTAACTTTTGTAAAAAAACATAGTAATGAAAATAACATATGTGAATACAAATAAAAGAAATTCAGTTTAAAATTTGAGCAAAGAAAATTGTTAAATAATAGATCTAATTTTGAAGTTGTGCATTTAAGGGATAGATGTGTCAGAATAACGATTAGATATGCAAGTGTATTTATAGGTTAGATATGTCAAAATAAAACATTTTGTTGTAATGAAATATACTAAAGAAAATTTAAAAATATTAAAAACTGAATAATTACCTGAACTGTCTGATGTACCAGAAGTATCCACATAATCGGGATCATAGTCACTGTCGTCGACTTCTGACTCATTATTTAACTGTGTAAACATATCAAGAATTTTGACAATTGCTCGCCGCCGCTTGTACTAGGCCGATTTGACATTGCACGAAAACTGTTTGTAAAAAACTAAAACTAAATGAATTTATATGAAATAAAGTAAATACAACTCTGTAAAATACGTAAACTATAGTGAACTAATATGAAAAACCATTAACACAATCACAGATGCAAAAATAAGAATACAAAACAGCAGTGACACAATGAAACACATAGAAGACAAATGAAAACATTTGACTGCAGCGCATTCTATCTTAAGCTAAAAGCCTTTTGTAACTTCCATTACAACGGCAACCGTAAGAGAAACGGGCAAACTCATTAAAAGAACAAGAAAACATGTGCCCGTTTCTTATATGGGTGCTGGGCAGAACCAGCCTTCATTAATGCTCGTATAAGGTACGGGTGTCTGCAATATTTACTAATTTAACAACCCGTATGCCGTACGGGATCGGCCATAACATCAAAATGAAGAACCCGTATATAGAATGGGGATCAGGTCAAAAGTGTTAATATTATTTTTACAATACCTGAACCAATTGGTTGAAATAATGTTAAATTTTGCAGTATTATTTTTCACTTATTTCACAATTAAAGTTAATGAAAAGTACCTCCTGTTTAGCAATTGCTCTTTGATCAAAATGATACTAATAACCGAATTAATAATGTAAATCATTAGCCATATAAATTTAATATAAATAAATTAAATGATATTATAATAATATGAATTGTTTTGAACCTATTTCCAATATTGTTTAATATCTGTATCTCTGTTAATTTCTTTCTCATATTAATCATAATTTAAAGTATTGCATTTTTAGAAATATGATTTGTAGGACCTTCGGTATCTGTGGTTGGAGGTCCAAAATATATTTGAATAACTACTAATCGTTTTGGTGTAATTCCTCAGTTAGATGTAATTATTCTGCATATTAACTTTTTAATAAATAAAAAGTCATTGTTCAGTTAATGATTAAGTATTCATTTATTAAGATATAATGATTATTACATGTTTACATTTTAGTTTTAGTTTATATTAAATGAAAATTACATAGTTGATGAAAGTGTACGTGACAGAATGAGATTTAGATTTAGACTGAACAGTAGCTTAATAAGTTACATATATAATAGCTAATAAAATAGGTTACCTGAATATACAAATCCACATTGAAGCCACAACGTACATTGAATATTCCTTTGTATCATAAACATGAAAACTAATATGCAAATGCTGCTTTTGTATACTGGAAGCAACATGCATGTGCTAGCTTTCACCCACAAACTCGTAGTTTTTATCTTTCATTTAACATATGTAGAGAGATGAATTATCATATGTACTATCATACGTACGTAGAGAGATGAACTATCTCTCTATAATATAGATAAGAAAATATAATTATTTTAATGCGTTTTTGTCTTCATAAGGTAAGGCTTTCCATCCCATGTTTGCCGATTTTGATTCAGGAGTGAAATAATGGGAACTATGTCTAATCACATGTGACTATTTCATGTTAAAAAGTATTTCCTTCTCTTCGAAATATATTCAATTTGCCAATGGTTCTTGAATTTTTTTATGAAAATAAAGTCTGTTTCAGATTTTGAGTCTTGTAACCCACCTCATACAGACTTTGTCATCCATTAACTGGCAGTAGTATGCTGCATTTACAATTCTTCATTCACATTAAGTCAATCAGCAACACACCTTTTGAGTCCCAAAACATAGTTGTCAGAACCTTACTTGCTGACAATTGTTTCTTGGCCCCCTCCCTACTTTTCCACACCATACTTATTCTCTTGCTTTTTTGGATGTACTTGTGGACCTGTGTTTTATCACAGGCCACAATATGGTTAAAAAAGTACTTCTTCCTCAAAACAGTTCAGAAGTTGTTGACAGATGTCTTTCTGGACATTTCTCTTTGCCTCAGTAAGAAGATATGAAATCCACCTTGTTGACACTTTGCTGTATTCAAGAGTGTCTGACAGCCTTGTATGCATACTCCTAACACTTATGCCCACTTCAATTTTGTGATTCAGTTTTATGTGATTCAATTTCAGTGATGCTTATCTTCTGTAAGGTCACATAAGACGTGAATGTTGTTAACACTGATGCTGGTTGGTGATGATGTTCGTGAATTTTGTTCTCTAATGTATCATGGCCATTGCAAAGTGTTTTGGCCCAATCAAACATTTTAATTTTTGATAGGGTAACATCTCTAAATTGTGCCTGGAGTCTAGTCAAAATTTCACAGGATTTGATGTCTTCATTGCTGAGAATTCAGATTATAATTTGTTGTGCAATGGACGATTGTACTTCCTGCTCAGATATTCTACTACTAACATTTATGTTACCTATGGGCATAGCTGGCTAGTTGCTCCCCTCCACACATGTCCAACTAACTACCTGTAGCATATCACCACATTCACTATTCTTCCTTAGTCTGCACAGCCAAATTCCATTTTACATTCTAATTACCCCTGTATTCACAAATTTGGTGTGAAAGCTAGCCTTGTGGTAAATTAACATTTTTACTAATTTTTTCCTATTAATGGACTTCATTATATTTTAGGCTCTCTTGGAAATGGAGACAATAAAAGAATCATATTGTCCGATTTAAACTAAACATTATACTGGGATGAAATACAATTTTTTCTGTTACGCTGGGAGAATAAGGCAGATATTTTATTTTATATACTTGTTACATATTAGAAAGATATGAAGTGGTGAAGTAGACTGACAGGGAATGTTTTATTTAGTTTCCTTTTCAAATTATAATCTTTTATATTTTTTATAATAAATTCTCCAATTACTTCTATTATTTGTGCTTTTTGATTTATGGTTAAATTATAATTATACCTAATTTTACTGTATGTATTTTGTTTTCAGGTGTTTATTAGCAAGAATTAGTTTTGAATACATTAGTATGTGAAGAAGTAATGTATTAATATAATTATTATGGCTCGTAATAGAAGAAAAGGAAGTAAAGTTATGGTGGATGTTAATAGTGATTCTCAAAGAATTTCATCAAGTGAATCTGATGAAATAATGAGTTTAGATTCTAATTTATCATCAGTTAATGAAGATGCTGAACAGGAAGTAAATGTTCAAATATCAAAAAGTACAAGCATGTCAGTTTCAGGTAGTTCTGTGTTATTAGAAGGTGAAACTAATAAGTTGACAAAAACTGAGAATGAAGAAACACTAGACAAAGTTGAAGAATCAAAGGATTGCAAAGAAACTATCGTTTCTTATAATAATGATGATTTAATGAAGGATCCAAAGTGTTCATTTAATATTAGTGAAAATGATAGTATTTCTAACAGAACTATTTATTTAGAAAATGTGACTGACAGTTACATTTGTAAATATGGTAGTAGTCTTAGGACCAATAAAGGTATGCTTAAAATGTTTGAAAATGAAAGAAGTTTAATGCCTCAAGATATTCAACAGATTGTTTTAGGTGATTTGAAAGAAGTTACAGTCGCCCAGTGTGAAGAAGTTACTGTAGACAATGATGAAGAATCAAATTGGGGAAGTGAAAATGTTATTGTTGAAAATGTTATTTGTGAAGAAGCTGAAATAGATACTGAAAGTCAAATGACAGAAGAAGATGGATCAGAAAAAAATATGGATAGTTTTGAAAGTGATTATAATGTTAAAGTAGAAGCTGATGGTTATAAACATACAAAAATTTCGGATGAATTTATTACTAGTACAATTAGTGTTGGTGATTATGATAGTAAAGATGTATATGAATATTCACAGGGTGGTTCTTATGAAATAATTACTGTTAGTAAAGAAATTGATTATGAAAATAGTCAAGAATCAGAATCCTTTGATAATGACAATGAGATGGAAATTGAATGTGGTGATTCAATTAAAGCTGTACTTGGAGTTGATGAGCAGAATATTTGTTCCATTAACATCTCAAATGATAATTCAGATGATGATGATGATGATGATGATGATGATAATAAAGATAATAAAAATCTTAAAACCAGTAACAATTTATTAAGCATTAATGAGGCAACTGATTCTATTAAAAATAAATTAAAATTGAATGAGTTCACAGACTTGTCTAGGCAGTCTGATGTGGTAAAATATAGTGAATTTAAAGAAAATCAGATGGATGAAAAAATTGACATTGATGAAGTAAAGGATTCCATAAAAAGCATTGATTTAGAAGGTAACTTTAATATTGCACATAGTAGTAAAGTGTTTAGTGACAAGCAGTTAGGCGATAATACTGGAGGACAGTCTGATAGAATTTATTATAAAACTGAAAATGATGGAGGTGAAGAACCAGAAATAAATAGTAATATTGTTGATTCTACAGTATCAGAAAATAAACAGGTAGACTCATTTACGATATTTCAAAATATTAATGCTAAGAAAGCTCACATAGAAGAACTTGTTCTGAGTTCAGTTGATTCTGATAAAACTGTGGAATCTTTAGCAAAAAATGATGAGGAAGAGAAACAACCAATGTTTAGGAGTAGAAGCGGTAGCTCAGATACGACTGGTTCAGGTTCAGAAAGTGGTTCTACTTCGAGTTCAGGGCGTAGAAGAAGCAGTAGAATAAAAACTGTTGTGTCAAAACAAGGTAATGAAAAAAGTTCCTGTAAATCCATTAATCCAGTTACTGGTTCACCTGTCTTGGCAGCTCCTATGATACCAGAATTTGATTCAGATAAACCAGTAAAAGTTAAATCTCGTTGGCGACGGTCTAGTGAACTTGAAATGTGTTCTCGTGTTGTTTCTTCTGATAGTGTTTTAACAGTTTCTTCAACCTCTGCTGCTTTAAGCAGTGCTACTGCTGCAACAGCTTCAACCATTACCAATACCCCTGTTACTTCAACTTCTGCTGATATTGCTGATACAACATCAAATGATGCTGTGCCTTTACTTACTACAACTTCCGTTACTACTCCCACGATGTCAAGTCCTGCAAGTAGTAGTACACCTCAGTGGTCATCATCAGTTGATGTTTGTAGTCCTAAACATGAAGAGGAAGTAGAAGAAAAATTAAGAACATTTAATCATATTGATACCAATGAATATCTTACTGGCAGGTCAGTGTATTGTAATTTTTTACATTATGTGACATTAACAAATTCTATATTTAAATTATTTATTAACTGTGAACCACACTGTTATGCTGCTCACATAAGCATTCTTGAAGATTGGTTTTCCCCTGTTTTATATCCAATAACACTAATTTAAAAAAAAATTTTCTTTTATCTGGAATTGTATGTGGTGATTTTAACTAATTCTGGGGTGCTGAATTCAAAACTGCTATCAGACTTTGTGTAATGTGTCAGGTTTTTTTAGATTCATATGATTAATTTACCAATAAATACATTATCACTGTGAAGTAGTATTTCAAAAAAAATTATTTTTGTGTATTTATTTAAAATATGTTTAAATCAGCTAATTTTTTTATTTATTTAGATAATAATTTAGAGATAAACTGAAATTCATTAATAAAATTTTAAATAAGTTCCTAAAAGTCTAAATCATTGGAAATGTCTCAGTTTTTAAAAGTTTAAATCATTGCAATTATCTTACTTTTAATTTTTAAAATATGTTAAAACATTTTTCTGCTTTACAATGTTTGATCAATGCCTCTAAACAAAAACTACCAATAGTTACATATCATTCCAGGATTCCATCTTTCTTGGTGCAGATGCTCCACAGTCAGAGAATATCCTGATGGAAACTCTCCTTGCTCCTTGCTGAAAGAACCCAAATTTTCAGAAAAAAAGTTTGGATAGGAGTGAAGGAAATGAATTTTTAATGATATCCTATATCCTAAATGTTTATAGTTTTTAACAGTTTATTAACAAAAAAAAACATACTTTTCATCTTTTCTGTTGCCTAAAAAAATCTTTTTTTCTGCTACAAGATTCCAGTGTTGCAATCTAGACCCCAGAAATTCAGCTTTCTGCTTTGATAACTAAATTGCGAATTACATTTTTTAAGTTCATGTTGTTGAATTAAATAAGATTTCTCATCAGATACAGAAAGAAATTCTTCAACATTTTCTACATATCTGTTTCATTTTCAGATTTTTCTAGCAATGTCGAATTTGATGGTGGTTCAGGTACAGTTAACTCCTCTTTGTATGGTACTGGCTTTAGAGCTGAGGATACATTTACATATTCTATGAACTTCCATTTTTGAGTGAAAATCCAAATATATTTGTCTTACAAAAGTATTAATTGGTCCTTACTTTCACACCAAACCATCAAGTACACCAAATAGCATGACTTGTCATTTCCCTTTGAACCATTAATGTTATTGAGGATGATATGCAAGTAACACAGGTTCCCAGATTTTGTCTTGATCCCTTAGTGCATATCAAAATAAAATTGATAAGCTGTTTTTAACAGAATTAGTCTTTCTTTGTGATTTGGGTGTAAATTTACCACAGATAACAAAAATTGTCTGCATGATTTGAATATCCATGAACTTTTGCAGAAGCTATGTTGTAGCAAATAAAAACAATAAAAATCACTTCTTCGGTAATAAAAAAAATTGATTACATAGGAAAACACTAGTAACTCTGTGAAACACAACACACATTATAGACAACTGAAGCTAGACTGAATAAGATTTTAAGCTCTGTAGTATATAACAGGTGTTTGTATGATATCGTACAGACATGTTTGTACATGTCTACTTCTCATGTTACAATGTACATATTTATTTATTTTTTCCTTATCAAGCTTGTATACATATTGTTTAAAAGTAAAAATACAGAAACCATTCTTAATTGTAACCAGTAGATCAAAATGAATTTATTATTAAAAACTTTTACAAATTTTTGTTTTAAATAAAACCTTTACATGATAACACAATTTCAATAGGATATTTGAAACCAGCATCCAAATTACTGTGAAAAACCTTGTGTAACATGTTAAATACAAATTTTGTGTTGACTAGTTAACTTTTTTTTTTAATATTAGAAATTCTAATAACTTTAAAGTTATTCTTACAGATGCTCTTTTCAGTGCGCTAGTTTGACCAGCTCCTTCTATCAGCAACTTGGGCCCAATAATGTTCATATAGTTTGAAAAACAGTAGTTTATCTTTTTAATATAAAGAAAATTATTCAAAGAAAAAGATCAAAAATATGTCAGTTGTTTCAATGATTTTATATTTAACTAATGTTGACAAAGATTTAGGTGTCAATTAAATCTTCAAGTTGAGCCGAGTACTCTTTCTTCTAACCCTTTACTACAAATATTTTTAAATGTTTTATGTATTAGCATAAATACATAAGTATTTCAATGATTGATTTGATGCAATTTAAATAAAATTGTGATTACTAATAACAGATGTAAGGAACTAGAATGGAAAAATTCATAGTAGAATTTTTGCTTACATTGTATTAAACATATACAGTAGCTGATTTTAATGTAACTTTATATACTAGTATTAGCATAATATTAATTTATTTACTTACATAAGTGCATTAGTATTTAATAATACTGACCATAGGTTGACATCTGTTTACCAATAATGTTAAACTGTTTTATAATCTCTTGGTACAAAATTATGACAGTAAATGCAAAATTTCATTCTTCACAAATAACTTACACTTATTAAAAATGTATTATATATACTTACACAATACTAACACACTTCTTACTAAAAATATATTCTTAGAAAATAAGATTATTCTTAGAGAATTAGTAAGTGTTACTAATGTTAAATAGTCTGATTGTGAAAAAATTTTATTTTTATTGAAACGTGACAATATTTTCATCATTTGCAAAATGTTGGGCTTCTCTAAAAACTGGAATCTCTTCATCCAATTACCCTTACTCTTCTTATTCTTACTTAGCATTGAGAAAAGTTGAAGACCATCTAGTTAGTAAATTCAGTCCACTTTCTAACAGTTTCCTATTTAGAAAAAGGGAAGTTTGTGACTAGAACATAACCTTTTATGGAAAAAAAATATTGCTGCAGTTTACTGAGAACTGTAAACTAGTAAATAATTAGTTGGTAATGTATCATTAGAGAGGTTCATTGTGATTGTTGGAAGTTTCTATCTCTTAAAGTAGTTGGTAATGTCCGAATAACTGTTTAGTATAAAATGTTATACGTTAATAAATTGGAAAGTGGATTTTTTTCTGAGATTTTGATAGTGCCAATTTTAATAACTGAATTTTAACATTTTGGAAGTATTATGCACTTTCTTATTTATTTTAAAAATTATTTTTGAAATTTTTTTGTGTAATTTTTTTTAAATTTATGCTTTGACTGATAGATTTTACTTCCATAATCATTAATTTCTTCTTCATTTGTAAAATTCTTTACAAATTCTAATTTTATCTGATTTAACTGCTGTCTGCAAACTTTTGTGTTTGTTGTGTACAGTTAACTGAAGTACAGCTTTCTGTTTTATGTTTTTAGATAATAATTTGCCATCTGATAGTTGAGTCCTTTAAATAAATAAAAAAAAGATTACCTACTCAAGCTTTCACAGTGAATTGAAAAGAAACTTCAAGGAGAGTAACAAAATGCTCTCTGGTAAACACCCAAATATAATTGTAGAAAATTTGGAGTAGATGAAGATGGGAACAAAATCTTTCTTTCTCTCCATTCACTTGCTATCCAAGATTGCTTTTCAAGATTTATGATTAGATCCAGCAAAAGACAAATGTCTAGGCTTTATGATAGCAGTTTAATGCTAATTATGTTAATTTCTGACCCCCTTGCATTCCGTTCTGGGGGCTTAGTGTAGGTTGACAAAAGCAAGGGTGTATACTGGAAATGGTTTCCTTAAGTGCAGAAAAACCCAAGAAAAAGGAATCCTAAGAATTAAAGAAAGTGTTTGTCATTTTTTATTGTACAAAAAGTAAATTAATGGTTACTGTATTTTATTATTTTATTTAATCATGTAGTTGTATTGGTTTCATGTCACTTTTTAGCAAATATTTTATAAATTCTAAAATATCGAACAAAAAAATGGCTGTTATGCTTAACACTTCAAACGTATAAGAATCAGTCAGAGTTACTTTTTCTGATTGCAGTGATATTCACTATAGCCAGTATGTGGCAAAACCAGTGTGAAAGGTTTTATTACTGAATATAATTTTCATTTTTATTGGCTTAAATTAATATTTTACCTTACAAGAGATGTCGCTATTAAATAATATTAAATAACGAGACCAATGCTGCTACAGAATTGGTGCATATGCCAAATTGTACGACTGACAGTTGTGTAGCATGAAGCCTTCTCTTTCGATTGTAGCCACTCTAATTTCTGTAGACATCATGGTTTAGCTGTTTGTATAACATTGTATTTTGTTTTGCTGAAATTATGTGTGTTTTATTAAAGCGAAGAATTTTCATGAAATTTCATATGAAATTTGAAAAAACTGCCACTGAATCTTATCTTTTATTAAAAAAAAGTATGCTGCAATGAATGTTTATCACATACACAGGTTTTTGAGTGGTTTAAGTACTTCCAAGATGGCCGAGAAGACGTTGAAGATGATGTTCATCCAGGTCACCCTTCTACGTCAAAAACTGATAAAAATATTGAATAAATTTGTAATCTGATCGTCAGTTAACTATTTGTGCAGTTACTGAAACTGTAGGAATTGACAAAGATTACATAAGACAAATTTTACATAAGAATCTTAACGTGCAAAAAGTCTGTGTGAAAATTGTGTCCAAAATTCTCACAATTGAACAGAAAGAAGCTTGTGAAAACATTTGTTCTGACACTTTAAATGCAATCTTTAGATGAATCTTGGTTTTTCACTTATGATCCAAAAACTAAGCGTCAATCCATGCATTGGAAGGTCCCAACTTCACTGAGAGGTAAAAAAGCTTAAATGAGCAAGTCAGAATTCAAAGCGATGATGATTTTTTTTCTATATCCATGGGATTGTGCACCTTTACTGGGTTCCTGAAGGTAAAACCAATAATCAATGTTGCTCTTCTTGCTCAAATCCATCAAAAAGTAAGAAAAAATGACTGAATTGTGGAAGAACAAATCATGGGTTCTTCATCAGGACAATGCACTGGCTCACACTGCATTGTCTGTCAGATGTTTGCAACCAAGTATAACATTCCAGTGTTAGTCCATCCACCTTATTCACCTGACCTGGCACCATGTGACTTTAACCTATTCTGTAAGGTCAAATATGCATTAAAAGGTACAAGATTTCAAACTGTTGAAGCTGAAAAAGGAAAAGCGCCACACATCATGAAATAGCTCACAGAAGAAGACTTTCAGCACGGTTTCAAAGAATGGAAAATTTGCATGAAGGGTTGTAGAGCTAGAGGAGGGGTGTATCCTGAAGGGGATAATATCTAAATATGTATAAATTTAAAATAAAATATTTACTGCGTTAGTCTCATTATTTAATAGCAACACCTCATATTTGACTATGAAGGAGCAGTGTGAAACTAAATTCCTTACTTTTCCTAGGAACCTTGTTATATTTATCTTAAATAAATAATGTGTGTTGATAGTTACATTTGTTTTTTTTTTTTTTCAGCAACATCAATAGAAATAGACAAAACTGTAATGGGGTGATTGATTTAATTCACTTAATCCTTTGACTAGAAGTGGTATGCCTTATAAATTAGAAATTTTGGTTTTTCTGCTGTGTTTTTTCTCTTTTTAGTTTAGTTAATTTAAATTTTTAAACTTAGACACATTATTGTTGTGTAGGTTAACTATATCTACTAGATCTAACTAGACTTGAACTGTCAGTCTTATATATAAATATGCATATAAAACTGTACGTGTTTAATTTTTAATAAATATATTGAACAATTTTGGTACAACTTATAATTAAAAGTAATTTTGTTTTCTTATATTTGTTTCTATTATTATGCAGGTCACGTAGTAAAGAAACAAAGAGAATGGTCTGTGATTGTTTTTTAACTAAGGAAGAAGTTCAGCGTGGTGAAAAAGGTTGTGGTGAAGACTGTTTAAATAGATTACTTATGATAGAATGGTATGTTACAGTAATTATTTAATAATATTTAGTATTACTTTTCTCTTTAATTGTTATTTATGGTTAGGCCAAAGAGGTATTATTTGTATTTTTATTAATGGTGTCTCTGGTTTTAGTAAATAATCAGTTTTAAATTAATGGCTTGTGTGTTAATCTATTCTTAAAAACAAATAATTACCAAAATCATTTTTGAATAAAACATTCACATTTAGCTTGCAGTGAGAGAATGATTTGTAAATAACCAACACGATATAAGACTTCTTCACAATAATTTATTTAACCAAACAAAATCAAACACTAATAACACTTAACAAAATCTATTCAAAACAATTTAAACTTTCGCACAGTTACAACGGCAGTGTCACAGGACTAACTACGATACACAATGAGCCAATCCATAGACCAGACCTCTCGTCTTGCTTATATACTGTTTGTTGTACTTCTAGAAAACACTAGAAAAGTCTACTTGCTTCTATAATTAATATCTACTTTATTTGTAAATACAATTAACTCCAAACAGAATTAATAATTTATTACTTTCCTTGCTACAGTGATAGATGATGCTCTGGATATAACAGAAAAGAATATAGATCTGTAAAAAAAATTTAAAATATTGATCTTTTTTTTTTAAGTTTTTGTGCCTTAAAGAGACATTTGAAAAAAATTGATTTAAATAAATTATAAATAATTTGCAAAAATCTTTTTATTCCAGTGCTCCTAAGTCTCCAAAAAATATTTTTTTGTCATACAGGTGTTGGTCCATATGTACATTGGCTTGTATTTGGTCTTAAAACTCTGGACCCCATGACTGATTTTCTTCAAACATGGCAGACATATACTACCTTCAGGGGGAAGGGGAAGAATGTATTACACTTTTGCGAAATTGGAAAAAGATATGAGGGTTTTTTGGCCAAAATATAATTTCAAATCTCTACTGGGGCACCTCTGAAAAAAATTTTTCATATAAAAGTTGAATTTTTTTTATCAACAACCCAAATTGTCCAAAACTTTTTTTAATATTCATAGCTGCCTAATAACTCTTATCTTGATTCTGAAAGAGTTGTGAACGTTTTTTTGTTATATTAATATTGTCTAAATCAATAGGTCCGGAAACCACCACAAACATCCCCCCCTGCTCTACTCCAATTGTTTGTGGAACAAAAAATTTTATTTTAAATACAAATCCTTCTCCAAGTTACCATTGTATTTAAAATGTAAAAATTTAATTTTCTCACTGCCCTTAATCTTTACTATTTTTTTAACAAGTTTTCTCTTGCTTCTAGACAATTATGTCTGTTTATTTAAAATTATGGCTTTTTAAGAATTTTAAAAAGCTCTTTTTTTTTAATTTATTATTGCCACTGGAGATTATTTTTGCAAAAATTAACTTTACACAAATTACCCTTGAGTGTAGGAGCCTCTGAAAATGAAAAAACAAATTTTTTAGAAATTCAATATTTTAATGGTAAAACTATATTTTATTAAAAATAAAGTCACCAACATAATTTAATATCACTCCCTCTGATGGGGGAGTTACAAATTTAAAAAAAAGAAATTGTATTTTAAATTTATATTTTGAATTAAAATCTAACTTATGTCTAAAATTAGGAATAAATATTTTTATATAAAACTGTGAAAAAAGTTCATAGTTTTTGTTATTATTTTTATAACTAAAAATATAATCATAAAGATTTAAAAAATGATTGAACTGAAAAAAAGTTGTATAACTTGACCAGTATAGCCAAGAAAGTTTTTCAATTCATTGCTGGCTTTTTTTTATGCAGCCTAGTTAACACTAACTAATGTAATTTTATTTGGAGTTACGAATTTGATAACTTTCTTTCCTTAAAACATTAAGCTGCTGAGAGGAGTGTGCCTTTCCTTAGAAGTATATGCTGCATCTAATTGTGTAGTATACTTCAAGTATACATGAAAAGATTTAAATAACATTGCTGAATTTTAATGGATCATTCATGAGGCCGAACAAATAGGTATAAACAACAGTCTTACAAGCATTATACAAAAATTGAAATCTTTCTCTGCCTAGATGCAGTTGTGGATTTTCCTTACCATTTGCCATCAGTGTTCTTGTTCTGAAAATGATATCTACTCTTATTCATCTCTCATATTTAATAAGTATACACAGACAACTGTGCTTTATAAACTTTAAATTTTTCAGGAATGAAACTTAAATGAAAAGACCTATTGTTTTATTTAATATTGCGCTTTAAGTGAATTTTCTTTTTGTGTTAATGATATTTTGAAAATTCATTTTTTTTTTTTGCAACAAATTGATAATTGTTTCAGTGGATCTCGCTGCGTATTAGGTGAAAAATGTACTAACAAAAGATTTCAAAATCTGGAATACGTTAAATCTGAAGTCTTTAAGACAAAAAGAAAAGGTTATGGTTTACGTTCTGTGGAAGATATACCTGCGTAAGTAAATTATTTTATCCGCTTCTATGTAATTAAAGAAGTTTGAGAGTAATATCTGTGATGAAGCTAATATATTTTGTAAATTAGTTTTTGTCAGAAACTAAATTAAATTTTTTCTTAGAAATTCAGAATTAATTTGTTAAAAAAATTATTTTGAATTATGTTAATTTCATAACGTTATGTGTGCGACAATCATTTCAATAATAACATATTTCAATATGTTTTGATTGGTGGTATGTATTTTAATTGATTTAGAATAAAGTTACAGTTGATGTGTATTTGTTGGTCTGTAACAGATTTCAGATTTTGTCTTCTGAAACTTTACCCCTTTTTTGTCTATTTAATTTATTTAAATTACAGATTGAGATTTACCTTTTTTTTTAAATATTGACTAACTATTATCGTATACAGAATAAATAATATGCATTGTCTTTACAAAATTAATAAAAATATTTATACATGATCCTGCATCATTAGTTACCAGAGATCTTGCAAAAGCATTTTATAAATTTTATGATGAATGATTTTTTATTTTTTTTTACATTTGTTATAAAAAATCAGTTTTTAAAAATATATTTAAGTATATACTTAAGTAATGTAGATTTTGTGTATGTACGTATCCTTATAAATTTAATTCATAAAGGCCAACAATGAGACATTTACTTTGGAACATTCATTCTTAAAGTGAGCGATAACACCCCCTTGTGGGCACTGGAGGCCTTCTGGGGGGAGGCGGTAGAAGGCTCACAGAAACTTGGGGACATTCAGGTGGTCTGGGAAGGCAATGGCTGATTAAAAATAGGTAAAAATGATGTTTTCTCGATTTCAAACTGAAATTAAATTACCTATTACACTAGTAAAAAAAATTAGACACTCTTTTTTATTGATAAAAAATGATTGTATTCAAACTACTTTAACTTTGCAACAAAGAGGCTTAGAGAGACAAATAAATAAAATAAAAGTTGAATGCTCTACTTTTTGACAGTATACTTCAGCTTTCAAAAATCATCAAATTAAAAAAAAAATCAGTGAGAATAAAAGTTTAAATATTTAAAAGTTAGTTTAAAGTTAAAAGTTAGTTTAAAAATATGGTTTTCTTCATATTTGTTCAAGCGCATGGGAGAAACAAAATTTTTTCAGAAAACTGTGTTAAAATTATTTAAAAGCTTAAAACTTTAGCTTTAATTCCTTTTTTGTTGTATGTCTCTGTACAATTTTTCTGAACCTAAATATTCCACTTTAAAAAGAAAAGACCACTTTTATCTTTAATGCTGGATATCTCCCGATCTAAACAATGTATTGATACAAATAAATGGAAAATTAAAGGAAATATAGACATTGAAAGGTTTTGATCTAGCTGATCTATCTTTAATGACAAATTGTGAGGTCTTTAGTGTTGTAGTTTTTTGGCTTTTGTTCATTTTGTGCCGAGGTTTTGAAATCTTTAAACATTGAGACCGCAACATGTGTCACCCGCTCTCAGCTTAATCCAAGATCAATTTAATATGCCGTCACTGTTGTCATATAATTATATAGATACAGTTGTAATTTTTTTTGAAATCAGTTTTAATAAAAATACTTCAAATATGATAGAATATGTGTTTTAATTGCGCTCATTTAAAGTAAGTTTCAACTCAGAAATAGGATGTCGTTTAAAAACAATAATTGCAATTGCTGATTTTAAGAGGGCATCTTAAAAAAAATTACTATTTTAACAGGTGATGAGATATTGTGGTTTTAACAAATGGTAAAAGCATTATTTTTAACAGATGGTAAATTTAAAAATTTTGGGGGCGCTAGAAAATTTTTGATTTCAATTTGGGTGGTGGGTGAAAAAGTTTGAGAATAAGTGCCTTAGAAAAATACAGTTTCCTGGCTTTGAGAAATTTGTGTACTTACAATGGATAAGGAAAGTATAATATTGGATTGTTTCTCAATAGAAAATGGGCATATAATTTTGTTGCTTTATACAATTGTTCCCAGACTTTTTAATAACTATGAAATTTTTAAATCAGCAACCAGCAGCTGGCTCTGAAAAAAATGATACACTAAACAACCAGTTCCTTTGATTAATAAAAGTGCCACTTTTAGTTCCGGATGTAACCCAATTCTTTACTATATGATGTGTGAATATTACTGGCTCAGTGGAAAAGGTGGATAACCACTTCACTACTCTTTTTCTGTAGTAAGCCTGGTTTGAGATCCTTATTATTCTTGATACCAGCTATTCATTTTTGGGAAGGGTTACCTATGTCCCGTATCAGGTTTCCTACAACTCTCGTTATGGCATCGAACACAAACAATTTTTGCACAACATCCACCAAATACCAAAATTATTGAATTACACAAAAAAACCTTTTGAAAAAGATTAAAATTCAAATTGTAATTTTTTTATTGAAGTAATCTGTACAGTTGAATGAAATGAATTGCTATTAGTAATTAGAAGTTTTTATTTTATGTAGTAGGTAGGGGCTACCTCTGATTACTTGATAAATTTAAATTAAAAATTCATTTATAAACATTTATGTACAACAGAATTACTCAGTAAAACAGTATAAATTTTATGATTCTGAATATTACTTTCCACATTTGTATTAAGCTCCCTGTAGTTTTCTATCCAATATTAGTGTTCACAGTATTATTGTTTGTTTCTTGGTCATAAATTATTTAATTATTAATTTTTACCCTTACTGTTTTTTTTTATATCTACATGTTTACTGTGAATGTTTTATTTTATGATTATAACATTACAGTCAGTGATTGTTTCACTAACAATACAACTAATTAATCTGATTTTTTTTATAGAGGTACATTTATCTTAGAATATGTGGGTGAAGTTTTGGATCCAAAAGAATTTCGTAGAAGAGCTAAAGAATATGCCAAAGATAAAAATTTACATTATTATTTTATGGCACTAAAGTCAGATGCTATTATTGATGCTACTATTAAAGGGAATAATTCAAGATTTATCAATCATAGTTGTAATCCGAATGCAGAAACACAGAAGGTGCTGTTTTTATTTATTTTATTATTTTTAAGTCAGCTTGATAGGATTTTAACAATTTTCTCTTTATTTATGTAAATTTAAGTGTTTTTTTTTTTTTGAAAAAAAAAACACTTAATTTTTCTATTGTTTTTTGTATTGATAAATTAATTTATCAATACATTAAATTTAAATCTATATAAAATAAGTATTCTGTTAGAATTGTTAAAAATAATTGTACAACAGAGTTATTAAATTTGATAAAAGAGTATAATTCTAAATAATTACATTCATTATTCTCTCTCTCAAAAAAAAAAAAAAAAAAAAAAAAAAAAAAATTGTAAAAAAGCTATTGATTATATATAAGGAATAAAGATATTTGTAATTATTGCTACAACAGCCAGATATTTGCAAAAGACAAATTGTGTATACCAGTTGCATAATTTGTTATTCACCATTTACTCTTGCCAGCCTCTGTGGCGTGAGTAGTAGCGTCTTGTCCTTTCATCCAGAGGTCCTGGGTTTGAATCCCAGTCAGGCATGGCATTTTTCACAAACACTACAATTCATTCATCTCATCCTCTGAAGACATACCTTTAACGGTGGTTCCGCAGTTAGTTTAAACAAAAAATGAAAAAACTATATACTCTTAAAATGGAGATACTCACAAATATTGTCTATATTTAAAGACCTAAAGTTCCTGGAGCTTTTAATGGGGTTAAGAATTATGTTCTGCAACTGAAATGTATGCACATTAGAATGTTAAAGGAGAGTATAATGTTGCACAAAGCAACAGGTGCTGTCTTCTTTTAGTTTCTTTTCCCTAGTACTGTTCCAAAACTCTTTGATTCTTATTTTCTGTCAATCGTTATTGTTATGGAGATGAGAATTCCTGCTGACACCATCTAAAAAAATGTGGAATGATTGATTTTTAACATTGGAAAAAGTGAATGCTTGTGACACTCATTGTCATCTAAAAGCTGTTTATTCCAGTGAAACTGTTGATCAAACTATTGTAAGAGAAGAATAAAATTGCATGCTTCTAAAGTTGGTAAAGTTAATTTTGAGGATGAGCCTCACAGTGATCAAGTACTTTCTGTTGCTATTGAAAATCACCAAAAGGAAGGATAAATTGATTATAAAGGACCTTTGTATTTCATAACAATGCATCATTACCCCGATATGCATGTTGAAAGAACGAATAGGATATATTGCACAACTGGGTCTAGTGGGTGCCGCACAAACTCACAGAAAAGAACAAAAATACTTAGGAAATGTGATGAACAGCTCCTGAAATGTTATAGTGAGAGAGATTACTTCCTTCTCAATATTGTAATAGGAATGGAACTTGGATGCATCATGATGATCCAGAAGCATGGAATACCGCTACAATTCATTCACGAGCATAAAATATTGGCACTATGATTTGCCACAATTAAAAAAAAACTTTGAATTCCAAACACATGTACATGACATGTGTACATACCTTGAAGCCGAGTTGGCTAAATACTGTACTTTACATAACCCATTACAGCACCTTAGGAGCTGTGTTCAACAATCTGTGGAACTGATAATTTTGAATTATGATAATGCTTGACCACAAACATTGTGTGCAATCACTGAAGGCATTTGTGAAATTGAAATTTAAGCCTATTCTGTGCTCTCCATACTCACCAGATATGACTCCCTGTGATTTCTTTCTGCAATCAAGAGGCATATTAAGGATATTCATTTCACCATGGATCATAAAATGAAGCATGCAGTGAAGATTGTGGATGAAGGAAAGACTGACAGAATAAGAAAATTGTTGGGAGAAATGTTTAGCCATAAATAGTGAGTATAGGGGAAAATAAATTAAGTTTTTGTAGCAAGTAAAATGTATTTATAAATTATATTTGTTTCATTTGACTATCTCTTTCATTTGCTAGTGATAGCGAATGTGCATTACATTTCATCCACCTCTCAAATATTGGTTGCAAAACAGATTTGCTGGTTTCATATAAAACATTACAAGAATTGTAATATTGGATAAATTTTTTAATTAAATACAGAAAAAGTGTGGATCCACAAAATTGAAACTCTTTTATTTTCATCCTTTTTTGTTTGATAGATGTTTGAAGATAACCTTCTGGAAAAATAACTGAAAAAAAAAAAAAACTTCTTTCCAAGCTAGTTAGCTTACATCCTCAGTTAGTATAGCTATGAGTAAACCCTCCTAAAAAAAAAAACAAATCAAAATAAGGATAGTTTTTAGTTACACATATTATTAGTGCATTGTATATAAATCTCATAAAAATTTTATGATTTGGCAATTTCCAGAACAGACCACTTTGCAGTCAGTGAGCTGGGAAAAATATTAAGTTTAACCAGAAATAAAAATTAAGTGATGTGGTAGATAGCATCACATTTTATATCAATATAATGGAATAACTGTTATGTTAGTTGATTAAGCTTGGTTTTTGTTTTTCAATTAAAAAAATTAAGATACAATAAATTTTTTGAATAATATATATAATCAAATACTTTTTTGATTATGAATTGGTTTTCTAATTTGAATTTACATCTTTATGAAAACAATTACTGTCTTAAATTTTTTGAGAAACATGTACAAATTTTTCTTACTAAAAAACATGTATGACAAGTTAGATCATACACATTCTAAATAATTTAAAATACAAAAATATAAGTGGTTATGTAGTGGACAATGGAATCATAAAAACAATAGTGAAATGGACATACAACGGTATGGATATATTTTTACATAATTATGTTTCCTTTCTCTTTAAAGTTTTATGAATGAATGTTGTGCTTTTTTAGTTCTGAAGAAATGATTATATGCCAAGTTCTAATCATTTCTAACAGAACCAATTGTATATTTTCAGTTTGAGCCCAATTTTTTTTTTTGATGTAATTTGTTCTCTTTTTTTATGATTGTATGTTATGTGAAATATTTGTTTGATATTTATGTATTTTTATGTTAGATTTTTTAGTTGCCTATTTTATGATTTATTATTAACTAAGCAGTTTTTACTTAAAAAATTATATATGTACTGTTATATTTGTTTTTTCAGTTATTAAATGAAGTTTTAGTTTTAATCCCTTTCTAAATTTAAACAATCTATGTATTAAAGTATGAAAAAACTTATTCAAATCATTTTAACATTTAATTTCATCTTTCATCAACACATCTTTTTTCCCTGTATCATATTTCAGGTGTTTCAATTACATTTACTATTATTTATCATTTCCAGTACTATTTTGCTTTTAAAATGGTTATATGTAATTAATTTCTGAAATCAGGTTTACATTTCATTTTTTAACTAAAAAACCTAACTTAAAAAATACCTTTTTCTTTTTCATTTCCTAAAATCTATTATATTTTACTATCTGAATCACCTCTTTAATTTTTGACTTCTTTTTACTTATATTGTGCTTCTTAAAATCCTGCTTATTGTATCAGAGTTTGTTGCATTATTTTATTAACTTTCATTTATTTTGAAATTAAATTTTTTTTTTGTTGGTAAATGAGTCGGTGAATCACTTATAAATCATTGTTAAAGTATTATTTACTAATTCTTACATTATCATAATTTAAAAAAATGATGACTAGTGTAAACTAGTTTATAATTTGTCATAACTTTTAATCTGAGTAGTTATATCTAATTTGTCAGTAGATGATATAATTGTACTAGTAAAAGAATTAATATTTATAATTTTTACTAATGTGCGATTCATGTGTTGAGTGTTATTTATTGTTTTTTATTAATTCATTATAAATAACATTTTTATACTTTTGATACAGTGGACTGTTAATGGTGAACTGCGTATAGGATTCTTTAGCAAGCGTCCAATTGCTGCTGGAGAAGAAATAACTTTTGATTACCAGTTTCAGCGTTATGGGTAAGTGTATTAATTATTCTTATTTTGTTACTTAACCTGATTATTTACTTTTTCTTGGAGAAATGTGAAGGAAATGTTATATATAATAGTAGGTTGTGCATTATTATGCCTAAACCATTTTACTATTTTCTGCAGTATGTACGTTGTATGATATATTCTGTAATAATAGTGAGTGTTTTAATCCTTGCTGTTTATTAGTGGCTAACAGTCATATTAATTAGTGTTACTGATAGGAAATTTTATATTAAGTGTATAATTACAGTTAAACCAGTTGTTCAATTTGAGCATTTGCGAGGTCTGTTTCATCAAATTTTAATGATTCTATGGGTAAAATTCAATTAATAACTGATGCATTTATTAAAAATCAAATTATTTGGAGGAAGTATTTTGTTGTTTTATATATATTTATGTATTAAACTTTAATATTGTAATAAATGTTTTTAATGTTGCATAGTATTTTAATGCTGATGAGTTGTATTATGTTTGTTTCTTTATTTTATAATTCGTACAGTTGGAAAGATATTTTATTATTAATTACATTAAAATATGATACAGGAAGGAAGCTCAGCGTTGCTACTGTGAAAGTTCTGCTTGTCGTGGATGGATTGGTGAAGATCCTGACAAAGAGGGAAAGTGGTCAGATGGGAGTAATCGTAAAGAAAGAAAAGAAAAGAAAAAGAAACGAGACGTTAGAGATTTATTGAATGATATGGATGTAAGTTTACAACTTTCATTTTTTAATGTATTAGTTAATTTGTTTAACTGTTAACTGCTAGCTGATTAAACAAAAACAATCTAGCATCTGGCAGATCTTAGGACAATTAAAACAAATGAAAAAAAAAAATGTGTAAAATTTATGCTTTTCATGTAGTTATTGGACAGTAAGTTTGAAAAAGATTATTGTATATTTTTTTAAGGTATGATAATATATAACTGAGCAATTATAGCAAGTTGTTTGCATAGGGGATTAGATATACTGTTATCAGTAAAGAGTAGAGTGTCTTACTAGAATGGCTCTGCTGTATATTAACTGTATACAAATTAATATAATTTCAAAACAAATTTCTGTCATAAATATAAAATATTGATAAAAAGATTACTAAAGTAATAAATAGAAGTGCTTCTCACCAGTTGAAAATAATTGGTTAATTTATTTTATTATTATCTTTAGAAGATAAAAAGAAAAACTTACAATATATATATATGTTAATGAAACATAATTGTTTTTAAGTATGTTCAAAAATAGTTTATTTTTGGCTGCATAGTGCTTTCAATAAATGAAAGTGCCTTCATAAGCTGTTGTTTACATGCAGTTATTAAAATGTAATTTTAATAATTCAAACTTTACAACAATACAAATTTGTCTTATTTTTTTACACTACTATTACTGTCAATGCTTGCTTGTTATTGATCGATACAAACCAACATCTCCATTGTATTACAACACTCTTAAGCTTTTAAACAAGCCTCACTTATATGTTGACTGATATTCTGCCTCAGTGGGAAACAAAGCAACGCAAGATTGTTTCTTTGAACCCCAAGACACATTACAGTTAAAAATTTCTGAAACTATGTCCACTGGTGGACTTTCTGTCAGTAGTGTCACCACTCCAATCAGCATCTACAAAACCTTTGATAATAATAGTAGTAGAACTCTTTCTATAACTAATTTCAAATCAAGAGTTCCTGTAATGTAACATGATACTCTTTTTATTCATATTAATAAATTATTACTAACACAATTTTGATATCTGCTTAGAACACTAATATTTGCTCATAGATCTGGTCTGCTGCCTAGCATCACATATATAATACAACCTATTACTTTTCGACACTTATTTTCTATCTGTATTTTCTGGTTTTTCTCTCAGCAGATGGTTATAATCAAAATTATTCATTGGCATAGGCACAGTTCAACAATCAAAATTCCAGAAAATTAGTTGATTCAAAGTTATCACACCATCATTTAAACTTTGTTTTACAATAATACCTAAGTATTATGAAATTTAACTATATCTTTTATTTTAGATTTACTTATTACTTCATTTTAAAAAAAAAATTAATTTCCTGCTTACTTGAGCCCCTGCTAATTAGATCATCAACATAAATTAGTACATTAATAGTTAAGGTATTAGTTAATCTGAAATACAAATAATAATCATTATTTGACCTTAGAAAATTTCACTATGATGAATTCTTGACATTTATCGTACCAGCATTTAGGTTAATTTTTTAGACCATAAATTCCTTTTCTTAAGTTTGCACACTATCATTTGGAAAATTGCTGTTTGCAGGTAAACATGTAAATGCATTTTCTTTCAGTTCACCATGCAAAATGCACTATAGACTCCATTTGCATAACAGTTCAGTCAAAGTTTTCATAACAGCTAACATTAATGTAATTGTTTTTAATTTTGCAATTGCAGAATAAACATCATATTTTAAACCTTTCTGTAGGAACCCTTCAGCAACTAACATAGTTTTAAATTGAATCATTTTGCCTTATTACATTTAATTTTTTAAACCCCATTTGCTGTCAGTAGTATCACATTTCTAGCTTATCAATAATATCACACATATAGCTAATGACTTGTAACTCAACCTCCATTCTGCCATTTTTTAGCAAAATTGACTGTATAGCTTTTTCATATGTTAGTTCTTCAGTGTCAGTCACACTGACCAAAAACTGTCTCATAGTCATATTTAAGTGGAGGCTGCAGCTGATCCCTAGCATTATGTTGTCTTCTATTAGTAGGACTATGTATGTTCATGTTCAGAGAACCTTTTTCTAAACTTTTGTTTGCAGTCTTATTCTTAATTATGTTTTCAAAATGTTCAACTTAATATGTAGATTCTTATTTTTTCATGTTGACATTACAATTAAAAAACAGGAAATTATTCGGTTTACACGGTATAAAAATAACATCTCTTTCTAACGTTGCTTCATTCATATCTGAATAAAATCTCAGTCCTTTTGTACTTTTACCATAATCTGCAAAGTTTCCTTTTTTTGTTTTAAGATCAAGCTCATTTTTCCTCTCTTTTAGTATATGCACACACACTTATGTACCAAATGGTTTTATTTTTTATAAATCTAAACTTTGCTTATTCCATAATTCATAAGATGGTTTACCTTAAGTGTACTTGTCCCAGTTCTATTAATCACATATAAAGCTGTATTTGCTGCTTCAGCCCTAAACAACTTACTTAAGTGTTATGCTGTCATTATCGTTCTTGCTGCCACAATGATATTGTATGCGTTTCTCATTCAGCACGGTATTCTGATTGGGATTATAAGAAACGGTAGTTTGATGTTCTATTCCTTGCTGAGTCAGAAGTTTTCTCACATTGTGATTTATTAAATTCCTTTTCGTTATCTGTTTAAAATTTCTTTCCCCTACCCATTGATTTGTAGAAAATCATTTACATTTTGGTTATTTGCTTTTACCACTAACAATTTTTTAATCTGTGGTCCTTCTTATGACAAAAATGACACTTAATATTTATTATTTTTTGTACAACTCGAATAATTGTTGCTCTGATTTTTATGTACAACCTTTCCACAAGAACATTTGAGACTACATTTATTTACATGTTTAGCAGTTAATCCCTATTTATGTCAAATATGGCACACCTAGGCACACTTAGTTTGTTTTATAATTTCAAAACCAACAAACAAATTTTAATGTTTTATTCACCAAATTAAAGCTTAACACTAAGTTAAACAGTTTTTAAAACACAGAAATACTAAATCACTAAAAAAAACCACACTTTAACACGCTTAAAGCAGGAGCTCCCACTTCGGCAACATGGCGCGTCCAGATCTCGGTCTTCACTAGCAGTTAATCAGAGACAGCTGTTAACTGTAGAGTACTAGCTGTTCAATTGCTCAGAGACAAGACAATTATTTTTGTAATAACTATTTTTTTCAGTTATTTCTTTTTTCTGCTGCTTAATAGTATCAGTTAAATTTGAATTTTGATAGAAAGTCCATAACATTGTTTTCAAACTAAAGGTTAAAAAAATTGTTGCTGTAATAGATGAATACTCACACAATCATGTTGCATCATGATTGATGATGCTCAGTTTGATCTGTATTTCATTTGCAGTCTTTCATATTAAAAACAAGTGACAAAGGCTCGGGTTCCATTTATATTACTAATACTTCTTATGTGTGTGTATAAAAAAAATCATACTTTTTCAATGCTACAGATTCTACACTATCCCACTATCCCACAACTATCAACAATTGCTCCCTATTGATCTACACAAACCAATCTCTTGATTGTATCCTATGTTTTCAGTGTTATAGTTTCAGTTTATTTCTCTTTTTATTACATTAAGGTTTGTTAATAAAATTATTTATTTTGATATTTATTAATTTAGGTTTTATTTATTTATGATTTTATAAGATATATTTATTTATAATTTAATATATTTATTAACTATTTAATTATAAAGTTATTTTTCTGTCTGTATGCATTGCAGACAGAAATTTTACTTTTTTAATTAAATAATCCATCCCAGCAGACTTATATGAAATAAATATCTAAAAAAAAATTTTTTTTTACCTCCAAGAAAAAAGTATTTATATAAATAATGTTTGTCAATAAGATGTATTTAAAAAAAAAAGAAAGTAGTTACCAGCCAATTCATAGATTTAGTATGAATTTAACTAGTAGCTGATGCACACTTATAACAGTCAGTTCAAAAGATTAATATTTTACAACAAATGAATTTTGTCAGAAATCGGTGTTATTCTAAATAATTACAAATTCAAAAGAATTTTTTTTAATGTATAAAATAATTACAAAACATTTGTGTGTGTGCATGCATGCATGATAACTTAAAATTTGTAGTTTTTAGTTTATTTATATTCCTCAGATGTTTCAGTGCTAGAAATAATTGCTGAATTTAAGTTTCTTTTTTCATTTCCAGTTTAAATTTCTGTTTATTAATTAGCAGAATTCAATTGTTATTCTGAGTATTATAAATTATGATGATCTAAAACTTGCAAGTCAAATTTAAGTTGAACTTCAGGATAGATAGTTAAATTTACTTCTCTTATCACTTACTCTATAATTAAGTTGATAATGTATTTTAGTGGGTTTGATGCTCTGCATTATGGATTGAACATTCTTAATTTATGGGAAAAGTTGAACTGGCAAGCTGTTGTAGTCAGAACTGTGCTGTGTGTGTTGTGTGTGTGAACTTTAAAATAGATTTTTAAAATTATGGTTCTTAATTTTTACCCTTACTATTTTAGGACAAGCCTTAATAAAATCTGGTACTACTAGTGGCCTTCTATTAATAAACTTCAAATTTATTGATTTATTGTTAACTTTTCATTGCTGGAGTAGATTAAAACTTTGGAAATTAGGTATTTCTTTTTGGGTTGAAATAAATTGTACGTATGTTTAGCTTTTTTCTTTATTGGTCTTTGTTAAGAAAGACATATTATAAACGATAATTTGGTTAATTATGTTGTACTGAAGTAAGAAGAATTAGGCTGGCCGACTACCCGGCAGTTACATTAGCTATTAGGCTTATTATACAGTCACCAGATAGGGCTTACTCATAACAAATATGCAGGAATGCTCCACAAACTTTGTCCTCAGCATGATGCAAATTGTGGTCTGGCTTGGTCCACAAAATGTAACCTGGGGAAAAAAGAAAGAATAAGGAAAGAAAGGGTGGGTGGTGAGAAGGATAATCTACCCAGAGGGATTGTGGATTCAGGTAATTAATTCTGCCTAGCAGGAAGCTTTCATGACTGCACTAGGAATGATCCTCGTGACCACCATCCTGTTTGCATCGATTCAGGAGATTTGTACATTTTATCTATGACAGAAGAGATATCTCACTTATCAGTGATTTTGTATTAAGTAGTAAATATGTGTTGCAAAAAACTTAGCTTTTCCTTCAGAACTAAAAGGTCTTCCAAAAACCTGCTTAGAATTTTTAAAGAAACATCCTTGTTTGTTCCCAGAATTGTTGGCTTTTGATGGTATCAGACTAAATTTTTTTTACCTCTTAATTGAACATTAATATATATTATATTAATTTGATGTGAACATATTTGTATAAGTTTACATATGTTTTAATGTACTTTTTTTTTGTTGAGAAAAAAAATCAATTTTTTTTTTTTTTTGCTTGAAATTATATATTTAATTCTAAACTATGATAAAAAATGATTGGATTTTAATCAATTCATTTTCTATGATAAATTTCTTTACGTTATTTTAGATATATTGTGTTATTTATTCTGTGAAACCAGACGTATGCATATTTGTTGCAAGTACGTTTGGTAATTCATGAATGTTTTCTAATCGCCTAGAAAATAAAAGTAGTTGCTAAAGCTTTCTTTTTCATAATCAAAATTTTCAGTTATCTTGTATATGGTATCTGTTACCAGTGTTTGTTTTGCCTGTTTAACAAATTAAGAAAAAATAAAAAATTGTTTAAAACATATCCTCCCTTTTAAAAACTATTAAGTCTTTGAGAATAGGTAATGTATGTATGTGCACATAATTTTGATGACAATTTAGTTTGAAGAAGATTAACTCACGTGGACTTGATTCATTTCTGAATCACATGGTTTTGATATGGTTCTTATGATAACAGTTCAAATAAAATTTTTCTTTAATTATGGTTAATTTTTTGTAGTTGGAAGAAGAGATTGAAAAGTTGGTTGCTTCTGGATTAAAGAATAGAGCACATACTTTAACATTGTGCCGATTAATGGTTCGTGCAGAGGAACCAGAGTCTCGCCAGCGATTGCTTAAATTGTTACGTCATGGTGATACTGCTTGTTTACGGTTATTCCTTGATTATCATGGTCTTCGCCTTGTTTGGAGTTGGATGATGGATTCTGAATTGGATCTGAAAATGGAGGTATGTAATAAATTAATTAGGAAGAAAAACTTGTGTTTGAGTTTAATTAATTTAAATTTAGTTGTATTATTGCCATTTTTTTTTTTTACCTTCATGTGTTTATGATCTTTTCTTACTTATGCTATCTATTTTATTCTTTTATCTGGCTTTAAATATAAAAATGTATCTAAATGTGAGTTATTACTGGTAGGAGGTACTAAATTTCTGAGTATAGGAAAGTTTAATATTTAGTAAATACTAATATAAGAAGAAATTTAAGAGGTATATAAAGATGTATGCTAGTCCAGTGTAAGGTAAAGGTGTAGTGTGCTCTTGAATTTGTGAATGCTTTCTGTTTACATTTTAGAGGGATTGGGAGATCCAGTCTTACCTGATAGGTACATTACCCACATTAGGCTCACTGTGCAATCACTAAATGGAAATGAAGAATCCCTGTGGTCTTTTTATAGGCATTTTCTCTACCCATCAAATTGCATTGTCATGTTACATAAAAATGTCAGGATTACAATGATTATTCTTTCGTTTTTGCCCATACTTATTAAATATGTTTAATTATATTGATAGGCTTTTTAATTATTAAGATTTCTCTTAACTTCATTTATGTAAGTTCTTGTAATCATTTGAGTATTTTATTATAAGAAATTGTTTTTACTAAAAAATATCCCAATTACTGTACCTTCATTAAAATTGTGTATTTATGGATAGAATATTTAACTGACTTATTAGAAAAATATTCATTCATTTATAGCATCCTAAAAATAAAATCCTAAGTTGATCCTAAATGATCATTAGCCACTAATTACCAAATACTGAATACCCAAAATGCATCCAATATTATTGTTGATCTGGGGGAAAAAAATTAAGTGTCAGCTGTAGGCAGTTAATCTTCTCAACCTTAAATTTCTTTGAGGTGTTTCATGGTTACAGAACCACTTATTTAACTGTATTAAGTACTGTTATTATGAAAGTGTATTCTTTTAGTATAAGATTTATTTGTAGACATCGAAATATTACTTCTTTGTTTATTTAACAGTATGGCTGAAAAGTTCATAGGCTAACATAGAAAAAATCTTTTTTTGATGAAATTTGATTTTATTATTCAATATAGTTGCCTTTGAGGGCGATACAACGATTATAGCGGTCATACAATTTTTCGATA
>JAAAKQ030007989.1:8269-18538 GCA_010016005.3 Zanna intricata | reverse complement strand
TTAGTAAACAAGATAGCTTCATGCCACTGTCTATTTAATAATTTTGTTCATTTTAAAATTATAAAAAATATGTGAATCAGAAGAAATTAAACTTAACACAAATGTGTTAACATTATATATAGCTTAATTATTTATGATTTACGTATTGAATATTTAATCTCAAAATTTATGAAAATATTTAGAAATTAGACTTCTTAAATGAGAAACAAAAATGAAAATAAAGCGTAAAGAACTGACACATGAAAGATTTTCTAATAACATAACGGTTGGTTAATATCTTTTGTTGGTACTTTAACCTCTTTTTTTTTTTATAATCATTAGATATTATAATTTATAATTTTTGTGAGTTATGCTGTAATAAATTCAATAACAAAGGATTTTCTTATAAGAGTATTTACATATATATACTTAAAGAATTTTTAAAAGCTGAATTTATGGCATGTCATATATTAGTAAACGTTTTTTTCCATACACTGAACAGTTTAAGGCAATAACAAGCATGAATGACTTTCATGAAGTGCATTTAAGATGGTTACAAATGATCTAGACTCTACGAACATATTTTTTATTGAACTTCTTTTGCCATTTCGGTAATTGAAGAAAAAAATTATTGTTAAAAAACTGCTGTTAAAAAATTTTTAAGAGGTTATTAAAAATTTTTATATGGGGTAAATTTAATCCGATTTCCATTTTATAAATTGATAACATAACTTCCTCTTTTAAATTCGTTACTCTAGTAGAATTATATCAGTTTCAGACAGTGCATATAAACAAAATACTTTTTTACTCTTGGTTATTCTCCTTTTAAACGCACGCTTACAAAATACAGCGTTTAAAATTTGATAACATAAAATTATATTGTAGATTTGGGAAATAAATTTTCTGTGTTTGAGGCTTTAATTATTAATGTAAATATAATTCCATGTTTGTTTAATTTTTTTATCATAAATTGTTTAGAAACTATGTACTATTGATAAAATATTTGCGTATCTGACAGTTATTACAATTTTAAATGAAGTTTAATCATTGTGCTATTGATCAATACAAGAAGTCGACAAGGCGAAATTCATATTCGTGGAGGACCTCAGCACTGTTGTTTTGTTTGGTTATAAAGAGTGCTGGAGATATAACAATACAGTCTGAGCTTAGTCCTACCGACAAAGTGGCACGCTTTTCAGTCCGTTTTACACAACAAAGATCATCCGTATAAAATATGTTACTGTATTTTTGGAACTGGTAATTACTTTCTAATTACGGTAATAACACAATTAAAAATATTAATTTACGTTACTGTATTCATAAATAAAATAAAATTTAGAATTAAATATTAATAAATTTAAATTTAAAATTCAAAACATTTAAGAAATTCTCTTTTAATCACACATCTGTTCAAAATCATCTATTTCATATTACAAAGAGTATTTCTTTTATTCTTTGGCGTTTGAATTTTGAGAACCACTAGCCTCTGTTTCGTATCCGATTTTCTTGATGTCAATTACTACAGACCAGTTTAGCATTCTACAGGCACGTTTCGTCGATTTCAGAACAGGCAATAACGTATCTTTTCTTTGCCTATGAATTTTATAACCGTAAACACAGACAACGCGCTTGACTGTGAAGAGGTTTTCTTGATATCTTAATACTACTTTTAAATAACTACTGTTGCAATTCTAATGCAACCGACAGACAGTATTTGTTTTTATTACAAATAATATCTTCAAAAACTAAGTAAAGCTCATAACTTCAAGCCGATTTTAAACTTATAACCCATAATTTTATTCACTCACCCGACGCTATTCGTCATAATTTCATTACTTGAAATTTATGAATTTTTTTTTTTTTGGCACCAAATCAACTTATGTAAGAATTTATACTTTATTAATTAATATATACTTCATTTAGTATGATACTACATTTTCATGCTTTTGTTTTAAAGTAAATTGACTAAGAAAACGATTCCTCTTATTAAAAATAAGAAGGCAAAACATAAAATTCATTATTTATACACTGTAATTAAGCGGAAGGAAAACAAATGTTTTATTACTAAACATTAAAATTGAAATGACATCAATTAATTCATTAATATAAATAAAGTCTAATAATAATGTTACGTAACACTATCATGATTTGCGTCTGCATGCATACACACAGATAATAATGTTTAAAACAGAGAGCTAATTTCACATCAGAAATCGGTATTACTTTACTAATACCACTGGAACGTGACTGTACACAGCAATAGTTTGTAAGCTCTCCAAATAATCCTCACCTTGACTAGTATTTTACATTTTAATTTTTTTTTCTGTATGTCAAATAAAATTTAATTGAAGGATAACTAAAATTACAGATACATTAGAGAAACACAGATAGGATGATAGTAACATTTTTGTATGAGCTATCAGTTTATAATCAATCCCTTTTACTTCAACAGATTCCTTATTCAATTGTGTATTATTTCGTATTATTAATTTTAATAATTATTCTTATTTTCAATTCCGAATATAATCAACAAAATTTCATTTGAAAAAACTTTTATTAAGATATACAGTGAAAACAGAGAATCTTTTTTAATTTATAAATATATATATATATATACATACAATTTTTTTAATGGTAGTACGAAAATAAAAATAGTAAAATTTGTAATCAATAAGTTAAGTTCTGTAGTTAATATTTTTTTATTTGATTAACACTTAATTAGGTTTTATTTATAATGTTTACAATTGTAATGAAAATTATTCTTTTAATTCATGTAAATTACATAATATAAACAATCTCATTCAGTTAATTTGTTCGGCTGCAGTTTTATTTGAATAATATTTAATACATAATCTTACTCCAAAGTTATTATTTATTGTATTTTTTTTGTATCATTAAAAAATAGATATGTTTTCCGTATTTTCGTTTCCTTATTATAAAAAAAATATTCTTTGTCTTTATTACTAATTATCATATTTTTCACATTAATATTTTACTGCTGAGATCCTTGAAAACGCTCCATTTAGTTAATTCAATTCGTTTATTGATTTGGAATTCAAATTCCAAATCAATAAAAGCTTAAAAACACAATTTGTTATCGAAACCGTAATTATTCACTAAATCTATCAAATCGTAGCTGCATGAAATAACTAAATTCAACAAGCTGAAAATAGTGAAAAAATAAATTATATATTCCTTAAAGTAGATTTACAATACCTATGTTATGTAACAGTGAATTTAATAGTCTATGCAATATTCTGGCTAAATCCTGTCGAAAACGAAAATATTGAGAGAGGCCTTCGTTTCAAGACCGGAAAGATTGCCGTGGTTTGATCGTTGACCTGAAAAAATTCAATATAGATTCTAACAATGGAAATTCCATATGTTAATAGCTTTAAAAATTTTTTTAGAATTTTTATTCTGAACTGGTAATTAAAATGACTGGACCGAAAATAACGAAATAATAATACTGTAAAAAAAACTATAAGTAATTAGTGCAGTGGGAATTTATTTTCATATTTTTTATCTTATTAATTTCTTGCTAATTTTCATTCATTTACACCAGTTTACCGAGAATAGCTTTGAATATTTTTTTTTATCATTGATAATTAATAACATATTATATCCAAACTACTTTATCTTAAATCTTCTGTACCAGATCCATTTATAATTTTCTTAGCTTCTCTTTGAAATTTGACTATTAGATATTGCAACTTCTTTTCCGCTTTAGCGTTATTTTTTCCCATTTCTTTACAGATTTCACTCAGGCATTTTGTTTTTTATTCCTGACTTTATATTCCGAACACAATTTGTTTCACAGAAATATGTACCTGTACGGACAGTACATAATAAATATTTTTCACTAAATAAATATTTTTCACTAAGTAAATATTTTTCACTAAAACGACGGAATTTAATATAAGCTAGATGATGAATATGACAAGCGATGTTCATGTTAATAGAAATGTTTTAAAATATCATCTAACATTGCTATTAGCAAATTATTTCAACAACTTTGATCTTTATAGACAACTTGTGGATAACAAGACTTTTTGCTATAAACAGGACAAATATGCTAATATTTTGTAATAACATTTAAATTTTATGGTAAAAAGTGTACTACCAAAATTGGAAGTTTTCACTGACGGTCTGCAAATTACTAAAATTTCTAGTGCGAGTGTTAGAACTAATCATGTAATTACCCATGAAAAGCTGAATTGCAACAAATTATGTTCAAGGGAGATAGTCGACTTAAAATTATTGAAATTTAAATTCACATTTGTACACAACTCAAACAACGATATTTAATGCAATATAATAATTATTTTTTTTGCATAAATAATAATTCTGAGCTGGAATCCAAACGTCAGAGTATGGAATACAAATATTCAGTTTGCTCCCAAAAAAAAAAAAATTCAAATCCTACATGTTAACCGGTAAAGCGATGCTAACGGTGTTTTGGGACAATAAAGACCCAATTTATTGCTATTTGGAAAACTAACATACGATCAACAGTTTCTACTACTTTTTCATCAAAAGTAAAAGTTGAAACCTGCAGTAAGGAGAATTCTCTTGCAAAAAATAAACCTTCTGAATGATAACGGCCGCCCCTATAAAAGCTTCCGTTAAAAGATAAGGGAAGTTATTCAAAAGTCTGGTTGGAAGATGTGTTGCCCTATCCAAATAGGTTTAAAAAAACACCACTTAACTTCTACTTTCTTGTCTCACATTAGACAGTGTGCTAAAAACTAAATTTCTTAATTTTTCCACCTTTTTTTTTTTAAACTGTCATCTATAAATACTGTGTTCAAATAATGTAAATTCTTCCACCTGTACCTATTATTACCTAAGTTTTTTTTTATTTAAAGAATAATCAGCATTGGATAAATATGCAGGCAAGAGGTATAAAGAGTTGATCAATTTCTTTCTCCTTCAGAAGCACAGAAAACATTACATTACGTTACATTACATATTCTCTTAACGAACATTATTATTTGAGAGGAGAGTAGAAGAAGTGCTAGGAGAAGACCAATTTGGTTTCAGGAAAAGTATAGGAACAAGAGAAGCAATTTTAGCACTTAGATTAATAATAGAAGAAAGATTAAAGAAAAAAAACCAAAATACATGGTATTTATAAATTTAGAAAAGACATTTGATAACGTAGACTGGAATGAAATGTTCAGAATTTTAAAAAATTTAGGGTTCAAGTATAGAGATAGAAGAACAATCGCTAACATTTACAGGAACCAAACTGCAACAGTAATAATTGAAGAACATTCAAAACAAGGAACAATAAAAAAGGGAATCCGACAAGGATGTTCCCTATCCCCGTTCCTTTTTAATCTTTACATAGAACTAGCAGTTAATGAAGTTAAAAAACAATTTAGCACCGGAGTAACAGTGCGAGGTAAAAAGATAAAGATGCTACGATATGCTGACGATATTGTAATTCTAGCAGAAAGTAAAAAAGATTTAGGAGAAACTTTGATGGTATGGATGCCATTCCTACGCAACAACTACCGCATGAAAATAAACAAGTACAAAAAGAAAGTAATGAAATGTAGTAGAAATAATGTAGATAGACCACTGAATATAAAAATAGGAAGAGAAAAACTTACTGAGGTACAAGAATTTTATTATTTGGGAAGTAGAATTACTAAAGATTGACGAAGCAAAAGCGATATACAATGGTGAATAGCACAGACGAAACGAGCCTTCAGCCAGAAATATAATTTGCTTACATCAAAAATTAATTTAAACATCAGGAAAACTTTTCTGAAAGTATATGTTTTGGAGCGTATATGGAAGTAAAACTTGGACGATTGGAGTACCTGAGAAGAAAAGATTAGAAGCTTTTGAGATATGGTATTACAGGAGAATGTTAAAAATCAGATGGGTGGATAAAGTGAAAAATGAAGAGGTTTTGCAGAAAATCAATGAAAAAAGATGCATTTGGAAAAATACAGTTAAAAGAAGAGACAGACTTATAGGGCACATCCTGGAATAGTCGCATTGATACTGGAAGGATAGGTAGATGGGAAAAATTGTGCAGTCAAGCAACGTTTAGAATATGTAAAACAAATTGTTAAGGATATAGGATATATGGTATATCGAAATGAAACGACTGGCACTAGATAGGGAGTCTTGGAGAGTTACATCAAACCAGTCAAATGACTGAAGAAAAAAATGGTCAGCTGTACTGCATCACATTGTAGCACAGACTGCGGGTGAGATAGATCTTCAATGCCGGCTAAAATAAATAAAAGAAAATTTTCAAAAAAATTTTCTAAAATTTTAAATCCCGGATCTATCATTTTTTTTTTAAATTGGAAATTTCACCAGTTTTTTGAAAAATATTTGAACCGAGGGAAGACAGAGCACAAGAATAAACAATATTTAAATTTTAAAACGGGTATTAATTTTAAAAAAAATAACATTTGTGTTAATAACGGAGAGAAAACTATATTAAAAAATTTGACCTATTTACTAAATGGATTATATAATTTTTTTTTATTCATGATAATTTAATTATTTTAAAATCTTAATTCGGAATTTTTTTTTATTTCTTACAAATTTTATCTAATAAAAAAAATATAAATGTAAATTCCAAAATTTACTTTCATTATCGCAATCAATGATTAGTCGAAAGGTATTATTAAATTCCTATCGTGAAAAAAAAAAATTTTATTATTATTTTTTTTATTTTATTTTTTATTTTTTTTTTTGTTGAATTTATTTTATCAACCTCCGTCATTTACTAAGGGGTTTAAGTGGATGTTTCATTTTTATAAAAGGAAAGAGCCGTACGTGACAATTTCATATAAAATGGTAGTAATGATAACATGTAAAATGATATGAAATAAAATATTTTGTTATGCATTTTTTAATAAAATAAAAAATAACAAACAAAAAGGTTAATTCTAAGATTTAAAGAATTTAATTAATATAAATATATGATTCAATAGAATATTTAAAGTAAATTTTATTTTTGTAAAATTAATACTTTGAAATAAATTTCAAAAAACCATTTCATCTGGCCTAGTTTCAAATTACTAAAATAGGTTTTCCCTCATACTTACTTTTAAATTTGATTCTTTCTATATCTTTTCAATTTTTTATTTTATCACTAAAATTAACAACACCATATTTTTCTGGAAGACTTTCGGAATAGTTGTTAAAAGTTTATTAAGTTACCTCTGAAAATGCTTTTTTTGGCAAAAATTCTAAAAAAAAAAAAAAAAAAAAAATGGTAAAAAATTATTTTGTGCAAATTGAATGATTTTATATTCATTCATTAATTGGATCTTTAACGAATAAATTTTAAAATTATTTTTTTCCATAAATAAGACACCGTAGTAAATAATTAATGTTACAGTACACTTATGGTTTCCAGTTAATATTTCAACTTTCGTTAAAATTGTTAAAATATCTATATTTGCTTCTCTAATAGAAAAAATTAGATATTTTATTTCAGTGTTAAATCAAATAAAAAACATATCTTGAAAAGATGTACTCTTAGCAGTATACAGAAATAACTTCAATAATGTATATGCAAGAACAATTACATTATTCGTTTATCGATAAAAATCCTGAAAAATATAACTGTCAAAAAATAAAAATAAAACTCAACTATTTATAAAAATACCTCTACACGATTTTTAAAAAATAAAATCTAATAAAAAAAATTGGGATAATTTTCTAAATTTTAGTTGCGAGAATTATGTTTTTATCTCTTACAGTACCTAACTTAGCGATTCAAAATATAATTTTATTACAATTTATTCATAAAAATACGAAAGTAACCGGATACTCATTCTTCTTATTTAGTTATTGAATAATCTAGATAAATTTAAGTCTAAATCCTTATTTAAAGTTAAAGAAATAAGTTATTAAAAAATATCATTCTTGTGTATTCTTTAGAACTCTTTGCATACAAACTGAAATTCTGCTTTACATACACTACATTTAAATTGAGCATAATGTTAGTTAAGATTAGTAATATAAACCAAATCACAACATAATATGTACATTGAGTTCGGAAAGTCACTGTGCTATATGCTTTAGAATTATGGGGTGTATTCTGTCAAGAGTACTTGTGTGTCCATCGAGGAAAAAACATGCGTATTGGTGGACTACAGATCTAAAGCACCACCGAAAGACGACGTGGGCAGCAAGTAGAACCTACCAACGAATAGGAGATAGGCATACCCCTGATAACTGAATTTCAACTTACCAAGCTTACAAAGTAGCTAGAGCTAAGTATAATGCTGCTAGAAAACGGGCAAAGGCCAAGTGTTGGAACACTTCCAAGTGTTTCCAACACTTGGAGGCAGAGACTGGGGGGCCTCCTCCCCAGTCTTTCGGAGACTGGGGAGGAGGCTGCCAGCCCTCACCAACTAGCACGTTCATCGAACAGTTAAGGACTTTTTTCCTCTTCAAACAGCCCGAACGAGAAGAGATAACAGACAGGGAATTCGAACTGTTAAGGGTAAGCGAACTAATATAAGCAGAAAGAAAAATGAGACTTCATAAAGGTTTTAGAGAACGACTTCAGAGAATTCGGACGACTTCCATAGCGATGCTATCCGGATTTTGGTAGAAAAGTGCCGGTGGAGATATTACACATAATAAATCGAATGGTTTGAGATGGTAATATATCAATGATATGGAGAGAATCCAGGCTAGTGCTGATAAGGAGGTCCGGTTTGGGGACTCGCTGGAGGCGTACCGAATGATTTGTATGACCATGCATATGATTTGTATGACTTGCATAGATTATTATCTATGCAAGCTCTTCGAAAAGCTCGGCTTCGAACAACATAATGGAAATTTGTCAGAACAACAATATGGATTTCATAAAGGGAGGTGGATCACCGATGCAGCAAGAAAGGTCCTCCGGCTGGTGGAAAAAGCAGCGACAGGTAACTAGCGTACCAGAAACATTCCATTAGTAATTCTATTAGATGCGGCAACAAATTTGATTCTTTGGGTAGGACCGCAACCTTTCGAGCGCTGCGCGAGTGAGAGGTCGCGGAGTACTTCAGAGGAACGGTACAGAAGTATCTCCAGGAGAGATTTATCATCTGCCACCAGGTGGATCAAGAACCAGCTTCATGGTTAGCTGTGGGTTCTCTAGGCTCGATCTTGCGGCAATTTCTACGGAATCTTGTTTATGATGGGGTGTTGAGGCTAAACTACCAGGAGAAAGTCTTCCCTATAACTTTCGTGAATACCTGACCCTGGTGGTGTCTTTTAGAATGGAGGACATAGTAGCGGAGAGAGCCAATACCACCATTACAAAGGTTGAAAGATTGTTATTAGAAAAGGAGACTTAGCCTGTTCGAAATGGTGGCTGAAAATTCGTTGTGGTGGCTGGAAGAAAGGTGATAGCCGATATCCTCATACAGGTTGGATACTATCAGTTTCTATTATTGATCAAAATAGAACAGGTGTACTGAAAGGGTAATTTCTGCATGAGTTTGAAACTAAGGCATTGGGAATAGAAGAATATTAAATGGAAGTAATGAGGAAAGTTTACAAAAAGTGAAGCTTAATTAAAAGCAATAAAAAATAAGTATACTTAAGAAAACTGCTTTGGAAATAAAATTATTGGAGAATGATTGTTTTTCATACTGTTAGAAGGTTAAATAAAAGACGCAGAAAAAAAAGACGCTGTAAAAATAGTAAGAAATAAGAGCTCTCAGGATGTTAAACGTTTAGCTGGAAACAGAGAACCTGCCTCAGAACATTATATTTATTTACTGCATATACACATATTTCCTACGGCTTTTGTGTGTGACTGTTATCTATGTGATAAAAATATAAGTATGCAGGTGTAAAAACATTATTTTACAGAGATTTTGATCAAAATCAAATGGATCAGCCATTACGTCTGAGATACATGATTTTCATTCAAATTGAAAGATAAAAGGAAAATCCGGCTGTAAAACTGTACGATAACTTGGGAAAACTTTTTTTTTATACTACGTTGCAATCTGTTCATCAAGTGAACAATAAGCAACCAACCCACGCCCAATGACGATGATATGTATGATACGTATGTGAGGTATTGTCTTGTACAGATTCGAGCTGACCATTCCTAACACGCGATTAATTGAATCCCAACCACCAAAGTACATCGGTATCCACTGTATAATATTCAAATACGCAAAAAGCAGTTAACTATTACTAGGATTTGAACTTCCAGACCTTCCGTTAAAAAATCAACTGTTAAACAACTGATTTGCGACGTCAAGTTAACTACTAGACCTACTACGAGACAACTGGGCT
>JAAAKQ030007978.1:0-18539 GCA_010016005.3 Zanna intricata | reverse complement strand
ATCTCAGGTCGACCACTCCTGAAAAGTGTGGTTAATTGAAACCAACCACCAAAGAACACCGGTATCCACGATCTAGTATTCAAATCCGTATAAAAGTAACTACTTTTTCTAGGATTTGAACCTTAGAACTCTCGACTTCGAAATCAGCTGATTTGCGATGTCATGTTAACCATTAGACCAGCTCGGTGGGCTAGTATACGTACTATATAGTTTTCCTTTGGCAGAGATAAGCTGATTAAAATAAAAGTATTCTATATCCTGTAATCGTGATGGTTAAAAGCTTTCAAATAGAAGACAGTAATCATTCCTAAATATGATTCAGCAATTTTAAAAATTAACAACTAACATAATGTACCATGTTTATAAAAGAAATAGTGGATTGAATCGCGGTTGGGTTGTCTTCTTCATCATTAACTCGAATATAAACTGTTATTATACATAATGAGAAATCACATTTGTAACACATTAGCACCATTCTCATTAGAATTCAGCTTCACACTATTAACTATAGTGGCTGGTTATAATGAACATTATTACTCTCAGAAATAGCAACTTCGGTTGATCTCTCTTAAACTTCAGTTGTTCTATACGCGGTGCAGCTACAATAAAGTTCAACAATTATTGTATCCCATTCTATTATGACACGTTATCTCAACATTGTTATTAATAAAAAGAAGATAATTAATAAAAATGAAAGCATTACGGTTTTTCATAATTAATCTAAAAAATTCTCTTAATGGTTAATTATAAAGAAAATCAAAAGGATAATCTATGTCTTTATATTTTTTGAATTAATATTATGAAATATATGGTGAAATTTAATTTACGAGAAAAGAAACTGTATCAGTAACATAAAAAAAAAACATGAATTTACAAGTTGACAAATAATAAATATGTAAAAAATGAAACGTATGCTGTAGTTCATATTATAAATTACATGTTTAAATTTGGTAAAAAGTAGTGGATTTTAATTGTTACTGCAATATGATAGACGATATCACTGCATTTGTGATGACCTCCCGTTATTAAAGTTCAGGGTCGTGATATATGTAATTACATTCCATTTACTTCGTGTCAATCAGCGTTGTTATTTATATATAGTTTATTCGATTATTTATGAACTCTAAATCTGCAACTACTGGAATTAGACGTTGAATATTATTTGCTCTTATGGTAAAGGATTACCCGAAATAAAAATTCGATCAAAATTCTAAAAAAAATTAACAAAATATTCTGCTAAAAAGGATTTAAAATGTTATTCTGTATATTTTTTAATAGCATTAATAAATCTATGAAAATTTGGTAAATCTATAAAAAAAAATCTCTATTCCAATTAAGAGACGAGGTTTAAGAAAATGATCAAATTTAAAATACAGCTATGATTCAGTTAAGTTTAAGATAATTTAATCCTAAAACTTTCCTTAAAATTGATTCGTTCTTGTTACAGGGAACAGAAAAATTAAAAAAAAAAAAATTTATTTTTATTTTGAACTAAAATTTAAAAGTTTTATATAAAATAATATTCCAAATGACATCATACATAAAAGTAATATCTACAATAATAATAATAATAGTTAGCTGGTCAGGGCTTGCTTCCCTCGCCCGAATGTCTCTAGCCATGAGGCGGGCACGCTCACTGGACGCGTTCGTATTCTCATGTTTGTGAGAATGTTAAGTATTTTACAGATATTCATTAAAAGAAAAAAGATTTGTAATTTAACTGAATTATATTTCTTTTGCCATGGTGACGGAAATTTAATGAAATAAAAGGATCAATAAATTTTCATATTATCGTGTGTGTGTGTGTGTGTACATATACACATGCGCATCAACAAGTATGGTGCTTCTATACTTATTTATTTTTATAAAATTAAAAAAAAATGTGATGTATACAAAATTTTTTTTAACAACAGGTAAAAAAAATAAATAATAATTTTAATGTAAACAACCTACTGTTTATAGTACACAATACAATTTATTAACAATTCTTAGTTCAATATTTTTCAACTAGATGGTAGAGAATATTTTTTGAACAGGGTGTTCAAAATAATGGAGCTAGCTTCATAAGCTCAGATTTGAATAGTAGATCGTGGATACCGGTGTTCTTTGGTGGTTGGGTTTCAATTAACCATACGTCTCAGGAGTGGTCGACCTAAGATTGTACAAGGCTTCATTCACATTCATACACATCATCCTCATTCATCCTCTGAAGTAATATCTTACGGTAGTCCCGGAGGCTAAACAAATAGAAGATAAATAGCTTCATAAGCTGCTAGCTTGTGGAACTTATTTTAAATAAGATCCACATAAGAATGAGTAGATATCGAATTTAATAGTTTTTAATAAAAATATGGTATTTAACGCTAGCGATACTGATAAAAGGAAGTTGGCTCGGAGACGCCGTCTTCTTCGTTTAGCCATTAGTATGTCCGTGTGAGGTTGTATTTTGGCGCAGAGCGGTCTACATGGAGCGCCGGGCAGCTGTATGCAGCGACTCTCTCCTGCTTCCTGTGCTCTCTTAGTGTTTCTTTTCTGCGGTCTGTTATAAAACTTTTAAATAATTCGTGAATAAAGAATCCTTTTTTTACCTTTTTTTTTTCTTTATTAAAAAAATTTTTTATTATTATTTAAAGAGATTAACTAATAATCTCTTTATTTTATTAATAAGTTTGAATGTTAGTTATGTAAATAATTAAATTATATATTAATAAGAATTATTATTCTCTGGTTTAAATTTAATAAATTATAAATATTTATTATGCAGTTGTTAATTCAATTTTTTTCCGCTAGATGGCAGTACTCAACAAAGGCTGTGCGCAGCCACCCGGCGAACCACGTGTCCCGCTCTGCACCAATAGCAGCTAAGTAAAAATGTGAGCAAATACAATCAAAAAACCCACGCACCATGTACTTTTATTGGAGAGATATGTTTACTCATTAAATATTATTTAAATAAATACTTATATTCCAGGCGGTATCTGTTTTAAAATTTGCAGAACTGGACTTTTTTATATGACCGCTAATTTTTGCTTTAATGCCTCCGGAATACCATCGGAAATGATCATTTAATTATGCACCAGTTGAAAAGAAGTGCTTAAATTTTTATTTAAAAAAATATAATAAAATCCCAGAAACATCAATTTGTTCTCCTATTTCTCTATATAACTCGATAACTGTCCATTTTAATGAAAATATTGAGAGAGAAAAGGTTTTCTTATTAAACTTTACCCACAATGTCATCGGTTGCAAATCGAAAAAAGAGTGAAATCGATGCAAAATAGCAATAAAGGTAAAAAAAAAAAAAATGAAAAAAAATAAAAGATTTTTTTGGGATATTTTTGATAGGACCTTCAGATTTTATCTCAAAGAACTTTCTGATTTGATAAAGCAACATGCCAAATTTCAACAAAATCGGTCTCACAGTTTTTGCATAATAATTTTACAATACATATTTAAAATAAAAATTTGATTTTTCCAAACTGTGTAGAGTCTGAAATAAAGTCTCTAAAACTTGAAAATTTAATCACGTATAAAAAATCTCTCAAACCTTTAAATGGATTTTGAAAAATTTGAATCTGTTTTTAGGAGAAACTAGGAAACTTTTTAACTAAATTGAATATCTTCACAATTGTTAAATAAATTAACGATTTATTAAATAACAAATTGTTAAATTCGTTAACAATTTAACGAATTGTTAAATAAATTAATTTTAAAAAGCATGGCTTAAAAATAGTCGGAAAGACGCTTCTTTTAAATAAAAGGTTTAGTTTAACTATCTTTGGAGATATCAATCTTATCTCTTTGGAGATATGATTATCAGATTAAAGTTGACCGCCATTGTGCAACTTTTGGAATAAATTATTAGGGATAAATTAAAAGCAATATTGGCGTTTGCCAGAATCAGATTTGAACTTTTTAGCTTACAAGAAATTGATATTAAAAAAAGCAATATTTTGTTTGTTGAAATTGCAAGTATGTTTGAAAATTTCCCTAGGTTCTCCTAATTAACCGTTTTAAAATTTTCAAAATGCATTTGAAAGTTTGAGTACTTTTTTATACATGATTAAATTTTTAAATATCTAGAGTCTTTATTTCAGGCTTTACCCAATTTGGAAAATGTCATTTATTTTTTTAAGATATGGATTGTAAAATTATTGTACAAAAATTTTCAGACCGATTTTATTGAAATTTGACGTGCTGCTTTATCATATCAAAAGGCTCATTGAGGCAAATGTCTTAAGTACTTGTAAAACTTCCAAAAAAATCTTTTTTTCCCCATTTTTTTGCCGGTTATTGCTATTTTTCATCAATAATAACGTACAGTTTCATTTGGTACCACTGATATTGTGTGTAATATTTAATAACAAAACTCTTCTCTTTCTGTGTTTTCTCTAAAATGAACAGTTATTGAGTTATTAAGGGAAATAGAGAAAAAAATTGATATTTTTGCGATTTTTTTTTTTTACATATTTTCTTATAAAAGGTTAAGCACACCTTTTTCAACTGTCGCACAACGAAATAATCATTTCCGATGATATTTCATAGGCATTGAAGCAAAAATTAGCGTTCAAATAGAAAACTTCTAACCCTAAATCACATACCACCTGAACAATTATTAGCAATTAATTTTTTATATATGTGTACGCATGTGTGTTTGTGTTACTTGCCGTAACTGGCTGAAGATGATTTGATTAATAATAAACATATGCACGAGAATTGCACTGCTATTGTCAAGAAGAATAAACACACCATTCCTTCTTAGTGAGAGGTAAATGAGGTGTGAAATGATTTCCCTTTGTTTTCTCGATTTAATTTAAATATAGAGTTGTAGATTAGCATGCTAAGCTCACCGAAATACAAATAATATTCAATCATACAAATGATACCTTCGCTCTGGTGGTTGTAAAATTAACATTATACGCTCAAATTAAGACCTCTGACAACAGTTCACACTTATCACAAGTTAATATTAAAGTTAAGTTAGTATCGTAGGTTAATACTAAACCAGTCACTTTCTTAAAAAAAAAAATAAATTAAAAAAAAAATAAAAAAGTACAGATTGAAGAAAATAATTTAATATTTTTGTGGAACGTAGTGTCTTAGGTACATTTACCTCCTTTATTTAGGGGGCGGGATTTTCATTTCAATAATCTGATCTACATTAATTGAAATTAATGAGAAAAACAGCTTTACATTACAATACAGATTATTAATACAGAAATACATTACAAGACTTTATTGTTAATATTTTTTTAGTGTTTGGTGAAGAAGAAAGGATTTATGAAAAGGCACACATTTTTTGGTGAGATTACTGGAAAAATCAATCCCGAGTATTTATTGAAAACGAAATATTTCAAATAACAGTAATAATTTGTGTATGTTTTAATTTCTAAATAATAAACAATTTTATTTACTTCTTTTATAGATAACAAGTGCTTCCGTGCTCAGATTGTAATTCTGTCAATGAAAATAATTAAAATGCCATAAAAAAAAATCTGTATATTCTGAAAACTTCCAAGAGATAAATGAATAGTAGAGGAGATTGGCAAGATCCATCTTTTATAAACGAAAAAATTATTTACGAAAAAAAAAAAGAAGTAAAATCTTGAAATCACGTTTCCGTGTTTATTATTTGCTATATTATTAACTCTAATTATTAATTTTCAATAAAATGAATTAAAAACAATATAATAAAACAAATGTAATGATCTCTATACAAAACGAATGACTCATTATTTTTACATACAAGTACATAGTTCAATGACCTATAATTGCTGGAAAAAAGTATAAAAAAAACAGTTATAAATACGTATATTACCTTCCAATCAAATTAAATTTCTCAGTAAATGTGCATTCAGTTGAAACGAAAATAAAAAAATAAACTCGTTTTCGTTCTTTTATTACTCATGCAGTTATTCCTTTAATAATACGAATAATAATCATTTGAATTTTAAATTAATAGATTATTTCTTGATTTATAAATTAATAAGATATCTAAAGCAGTTTAACAATGGGATAACTAATCATTTTCTTTTTTCAATTCAACTTTCTGAAAATGCTTCTTATTTTTAATGATAAAATTAAATTTAAATCACAAAAAACGTACATTTTTATCTGATTTATCATCATCAAAGGTTTTGTCCTAAAGTAAATCCTTAATATTGATTCATTTTACTCACGTTTCCTGTCGATATTAAATGATTTGCATTTCTTTTAAGATTATTCATCACTTTTGTCAACTTCTCCATTTTTTTTTTACTTGTTTTCAATTTTAATTATTTTTCTCGTATTACAATTATGATTACTTTTTATTTTTAATTAAATATTTATATATTTGTTAAATGTTCTTCAACTAGAAGACCAACAGATCGATGTATACAAATATATTGCTTCTAATGCGGTAGATTACAAATGAATTGTATACCATTTTTACTTTCCCTCTATAGCGGTATACGCAGGTACAGCTCTAAGGGGAAAGTATATATAAATCGGTCAGAAAAAAAGAAGACCCGTCGGTCCTTTTTAAGTTTTGTATCTTAACGGAGATATTTAAAAAATTGATTTAAATAAATTATAAATAATCTACGAAAAAAATTTATTCCAATGCTCCCACTCAAAAGTTTATTTTTTTGTCAGACGGACGTTTATACATACGTACATTTCTCTGAGAGAATGAATGTATTAAATTTTTGCAAAAATTGAAAAAAGGGTCGGGTTATTTTAGTCGAAATAAAATGTAAATCTTTACTGGCGTACTTAACAAAAATATATTTTTAGGACAGTCTAATTGTTTTATCAAGTTCACAAATTACCAAAACGTTTTAATTAATATTTATTCCACCCCAAAGAATCATTATATATATATATATTTCTGTTTTTAGCTATATCTTGCTTCAGAAAAAGTTAATGGGACTGTTTTTTTGCATTTATGTTTTCTAGATGAATAGGCCTTGAAACCAATATAAAATTTTTTTGCCCAACCCAGTCCAATCGTCAAAAAACTAACAAAAAATATTTTTTAAATTAAAAAATTATTATTTTTTTAACTTATTCTAATCTAAATCCATCTCGGAAATTACCCACTGCATTTAAAAATCTTAATTTTTTTATAACCTTCATGACTTAATATTTTTTAATAGAAAATTAGCCAAAAAAGTTTCCTCCTTTCTAGAAAATTACCACTAACTTTATTTATAATTATGGCTGTACATTTGTATTACATACAAATACATACATTTATATTTTTTAATTTTAAAAAGTTATTTTTTTTAATTTATCATCACTATTAGAGATTATTTTCTAGGAAAAAAAAAACTAATTTTGCCCGAATGCTTTTCCTTAAATATCGGAGCCAAAAAAAGTTTTCTCTTTTCAACAATTCAAAAGAATAGTTTCATCGTTCAATTTTCATTATGTCCTCCGCAAGTATAGAAATATTCAGTTTTTTATATTAATTTGTTTAAATATGGATCATAAAACTAGAAATAAATATTTTTACATAAAAAAGTAGCCAGTCGCTACTGGCCACAAAAGTGAAAACTTAAGACAATGAGTACCGATCATTGCTTGATAATTAATTATATTTGATTCTATTGCTGATTCTAATGTATGTGATTATTCATTTAAAAGGACTTAACAGACTACTTAAGAAATCTATTTATAATATTGTGTAATGTTTAATTAAATAATTTGATAATAAAAATTAAATTGGTTTTCTTTATGAAATAAGTGTAAGAAAACATTTAAATTTTAATAATGAATTGTAATATTTTTTACAATATATTATTACATTATATTATTGTTCTATATCTGTAATGTTTATATTATTTGTATTATCATTATCTTCTAAAATTTCTGTAAAATATATATACATTTTTTAATAATATTTTTAATATACCTACTATTAAAGATTACTATTAATATACTTACTATTATATATGTATAGGTATACATAACCATATCTACAAAACAACGTGCTCCGGATAACTACAATACTCAATACTGTATTAATGTATGCGTATATGCTTACTGGTATACAGAAAGAAAGAAAATGAGCGGGAGAAAGAAAGAGAAGTGGAATCAATGTCTTTTTTACTGTATATTGATGTAAACGTATATGCGCGTATGCTAAGTATACAAAAAGAGAAAAAGAATGAGAAGTATATCGGGAATCACCGATGGATCATCGATATTTTTTCTCCCACCTCTCATTCTATATATATATTACAAGCATATATGTATAAATTCTTGCTCCATGTATTTTTCTCCTGTATATATGCTTAGCGTCTCGTGACGATTTTTGATTATGAATCAGTTATTTTTTTCTCCATGCAAAAGTCTATCCCAAAAGTGTCCCGCAAAAAGGCGCCAAAAAAAGTTCACTTCAAAAATATAAATAAAAAAAGAATTCATAATTTTGGTTAATTTCTTTCAATAAAAAGAATTATTTAATCATTAAGATATAAATAGAACTTAATATTGAATTTAATAAATGAATTGTCGACATTTTATGGGTTAAATTCCAAAAAACATAGAAAGTACAACCACGGAAATAGCAGATGATTTTTATAATTTTTTTTTACTTTCATTTACAAATTTAAAAAAATTTATTTTCTGTTTTAGTCAGTATGGCATTTAAGTACCCAATATCATTTCTATTCATTTGATCCTAGCTATTAGTGGATATGAAACTGAAGAGCCGAGCCATTTGATTCTCGTATTACAACACTTTTTTTAAAGTAATAAGTTACATTTTATAAATTAACTTTTTAAAATTATAATTAAGTGAATTTTGAATCATATAAATAAAATTTAAATTATAAATCATTCGTTTACTATTAACTTCTTAATATTTGGTAGAAAAATATTTCCACCTAAAATAAAACTAAAGAATATTTTTTCAAATTACGGTAAAGGCATTAAAAAAAATTGCAGCTGAACAAAAAAAATTATATTGATATTAATGGAAGTCATCCTGAAACGAAATGTAAGTTGAAAAAAAAGCGTTTCAAAAACATGAGATAAGAGAGGCTGCCATCAAAATGTACACATACAGTGAAAGAAAAACAACAATAGCTCTAATCTTAATCGAAATTAATTAAACCTGTGTCGGTTTAATGATGTGTTTGTACAGATGTGTTTGTATAACGGTAGAACGTCTTGTCTACCTTAAGTACAGCTTCTTATTTTCAAAATTAAGAACTTAAAACCTCTTCTTTTATTGTTTTTTGTTTGATTCATCACAAAATGATGAAGTCTTGAACGGAAATAATGTGTATTATTCGTATTTGTGAAAAATTCCGAGCCTGATCTGGCTTTGAACCCAGAGCCTTCCACATGAAAACAAAGACTTTATTCATCGGCAACTAATAAGCAGTTTTTTAAAATTGTTTGTAATTTATGTTTTATTAAAATAATCCAAAATATATGTTATTTTTTTCAAATCTATTTTAATTAATTTTAAAGATTAAATACATGAGTAGTTTCAAGAAACCACATTTAATAGAAAATAAAATAGCTTAGAATCTTTAGGGATAATTAAATACACTTACTGATCGGTTGAACGTCGGCTCAATCTATAAGTACACTGTAATTATTAAAAAAAGGAGGGGGAAAAAAGCTGACTACAAATCCCGGGTGAATTATTTGAATTAAATAAATTGGACATTTATGATCTATCACATTACTCAATCGTGGATTAAATGGTAAATTACGAAGTTATAATACTTATAACTTTTGGTCAAAGAGCGCAAAATCCATTGTAGGTAAAATTAATTATTTGATGTACTGCTTTCTTTTTCGAATCTTAGTTGTTTGTAAGATGTACGTTTAATTTGCTTATAGAGCTGTATTTTCCCAAAGAAATAAATAAAAAAATAAACTTATTTCTTAAACTATCTGTTCCACTCTTTTTAAAGCTATGACACATCTAAAGAATCTGAGGTATTAGCCTTTTGTTTTCATTGCAAGTAATGATATTACCACGCAGCTACTTCGTGATGCCAGAGTAAAGGCGACGCTTAAAGGATTGGATTTCAATGGATATTTTACACGCTGCATCAGTATATTCAGCTCAACATGGAAGGCAACAGAAAATCATTTCATTTCTGAATTTCCATATTAAGCCAGGAATGATATACTTGCTATTTCTGGGAGTGGGTAAACCGATTTTGGAACTAATTTGCTTTGCATTTTACGTCGCCTGTAAACATTATAGTTTTGACACATTACACAAATCAACACATATGCAATCAACTCTGTCTTGTACTACCTACAAGACAGTAAATCTTATAGGGATTTACTGTTTTGTAAATCCCTATAAGATTTACAAAACAGATTGTAAATCTTTCATACTTTTATTTATTGTAATTTTTTATTTATCATTTTCTTTTTGTGGTTTTTCTTTTACTCCATATAATTATAGGTAAAACTGCAATAATCGTTACTGCAATTACAGGCAGTATAAAGTAGTACATGCATAAAAATAAATTATAGCACAAAAAATGCTCGTAAAATTACATATAAACAAATACCGATGAAGTTGGGTTAACAGATACAGCAAAAATTAATGAAAATTAGTTCCTAAATAAGTGATTCGATTTTAAAGGTAAGAAATTAAAAGTAGACGTAATTATGGTAATTTTAAATATTTACTCCGAAGGTCAAAATGTTGTTTTATATCCAAGCTTCATTATGTGCACGAAACTCTGTAAACATCATTAAATATACCAAAGGATAATGTAATTATTTAAGTTTTTCTCACTGATTTAGCTAGCTATTCATATTACGTTATGTATAAAAGCCTGTTTAGCCTGTTTCATAAGTATTGATCTCATGACAAAGAATATTTAAAACTGCTGTAGAATTTACAAACGTATAACGATGCTAAGATGATGTAGCATAGTTCAAAAACCCTATTGAGAACAGTTGTTGCGTGAAGATATATATATATATATATATATATATATATATTACTTATATTCGTTTCTATTTTATTTGTTATGTACTTCGTAATTTTGTTGAAATGCTCCACAGATAGAAAAAGAAAATTTCATTTACACAAAGCTTAAAATTTAACTGAATGCAATAAGAAATGCGTATGAATAATAAGTTATTCTTTTAATAAAAGTAGAATTCATAAAAGTTTCACTGAAAATACGGTACTTAGGGCTATTTTTAATCAAACGTTCCTTTAGAGAAATTTATCTTTAATATCTTTTAATGAAGCCTGAAAACAAATTCGTGTCCTAATAATTTTCTAAAAATTAAAGTAACGAAAAAATAGATTATAAATTTAAAGATTACAAGTTAATAAAAAATTTTACAATTTCAATTTTTAGCAATGGATTATTAACCGACTTCAAAAAAGGAGGTTATGTATTCGACCCGTAAATTTGTTTTTATGTTTTCTCGCGCTTACTTTTTTCCTATTAATCTGATTGACATAAATCTTGTTGCAATCGACATAGCTGTGCTTTTTGCGGTGGTACCATGATGTTAAAAAATCAAAATAGAAAATAAAATTACAAAAAATCGGCCTGAAAAATGAAAAAAAAAAAAAAATTTTCGCCGTCGGCGGGTAGGTAGGAATAGTGGAAATCCTGATACTCTATATGAATGCGTCACGTTGTATGGTCTTTTGTAGGGCAGACCCCTAAGTAAGTTTCCGCAAAAGATAAGTAGCACCTTAATAAAATTATAAAAAATCGAGATCTCGTCTTAAACCTTTAGAACCGGTATACATTATATGTAACAGATAAATATAATTCCCAGGACAGTGAGAATTTTATGTACGTGCATCACATTGCATAGTCTTGATGTCAGTCCCATCTTCTACTTCCTTATACGAAGTAAAGGAAGTACTGAGATCGCGAAAAATTCAGTTTTCAGATTTCAACGGAAATATCCATTCTGACTAGTTTCGGCATAACGTCTGTATGTACGTACGTATCTCGCATAACTCAAAAACGATTAGCCGTAGGATGTTGAAATTTTGGATTTAGGATTGTTGTTATATATCCCTTTTTGACTATAAACAAATGAACTAAAAGTGTTCAAAAAAGTCCAAAATTCAGAGTTTGTTGGCTTTTAGATTTCTTCTTACCTGTGGTGATAAGCCATTATTGAGAGCGTTTCAAGATATATCATAAGTGGTACTTTTTTTTATTGGTTCCTGAGTTATTGCCAGATAAAATTTTAATTAACGAAATATTTGGATCTCAGAATTTATTTCCTTTTCTTTTTAATTTAAATAAGTTGATTTATTAATAATTATTAATCTCTGAAATTTTTTTTTACAATAAAAAAAAAAGTTACTAATGAAATGTTATTTCATTTAATACAAAAAAAAGAAGTTTATGTGTAATATAATAGTCATCCCAGAAACAATTAAAATTTATATTTTTATTGATACTGTTTTTTGAAACTTAAGAAAATATGTATTTTTAACAGTTAAAAAGAAGCAGATCCTCAATTTCATCTGTATGATTTTGCGTGCGCACGCACACACACGTAGACGTGTGTATTATTAAATAATCTTAAATTATTCGAAGAATTTAAGATTTCAAAGAATTCTTAGAATTCATAATTACAGATTTTATCCTTGAAAAATGATAATTCTCATCAGCCAATTTTTTGGAATGTTAAAAAAACTAAAATTGAAGAAATTGGTAAAAATGTTACTTATAAAGTAAAAATTTTTTTTTTTTTAATTTTTTTTCTGTGGGCGTAATGAATTAAAATAATAACAAAAAAAGTGAAAAAAATAAATAAATTTTTTAGATATAAATCTATCATATTTGTTTATGAACACGTGAACATGGTACTATATTTCATTTACAACATGGTATGATTAGATAAAAATAAATTACAAACGCCTTTAACTCCCACAGTTTATTTTCAATATTTTATTTATTTATTTTTTTACATGAAGGTCCATATAGGTAAAATGTTAACGTGTAAAGAATATGCTCCTTGCACGCGTTTTTCCGTGCATATAATGAAGTTGATTGCGAACTATTGTTGTTGTGCGTTACCTTGTACGTAATCACAGATTTGATATTATTTTATATACAACCTATATATTATTTATATTTGTTTAAAAACATTTCTTTGATTTTATGCCAGGAATTTTACATAATAACTTCTTCCTTTCACTAACCTTGTTTGTGTTCAATAATCTATAATTATATTAATTATCTCATTTTTTTTTTTTTTTTATATTCATAAACATGCATTAAACAGTATCAGTTCATAATTAAATATCGGAACTTAAAATGAAGGGAAAAATTATCTGACGGCTAATAAATTTACGTATATGTAAATGTTGGCTGCATTTTGTTTATTTTACTTGTCTACACGTAATATTAATTATTACCAATTAGATAAAAGTGGTGTAGCGCTGTTTCTTGAATAGAAAAAGATTAATTTCTTGCTGCTTTATACGCTCTCCTACACAGTTGTTTTAAAACATCTAAAGCACAAAAACTATAAGAAGAAAGAATAAATAAAATACATGAAAAAAATTTATTAACTTTGTCCACAACAAAGCTGGTCATTATATAGGAGTGTGTTAATGTTTAACTTCCACAGGGGGAAAATGTCATCTGCGTAACTGGGATTTCAGATTTAACTTTTGCCTACACGCTCAAATCCTAATTTTAAATTTCATTCTTTACTTTCGTTACAACACGAGATTCACTCGTATATGCTTATTTTTTTTGCAATTTTACAAGTGTAATTTTTGTGTATAACAATTGCATTTGTAAGACCGATTGACGTACCTTTTTTAAAATCGTTCTCATTTTCTATTTCTATGCAATTTAGTGCTAAAAAAATTACTGATCAGATTAAAATATGTCTTTATTTAAACTTAGATATTTGTCATAACCTAATTCATAAAAAATATATATATCAAGTTGCTACTGTTATTTCTATGTGATCAATATTTTTTCTTAAAAAATCCTAACTGGCTTTTGTTACCACACGCTTAAGGTAATTCGCGCCGGAGAATGATGATCGACGTCGACCCGACACTGCGGGGATCTCCATTACCATGCTGTAATGGGAACCCAGCCGCCGCTGAGGGAAAGCCCGGTAAGATTTCAACGGACAAGCCGCAAATCCCCGACTGCAGCCGAGTTGACTTCGCCGGAGACCATCTCCCGGATCCAACAGTTCTTCTCAGAGCTAACGAAAAAACGGCCCTTTTCAGGGCCACCAGAAGGTTTTAGACTACAACGCGTCGTCGAAGCCCATTCGACAACAACAGCCCTTCTCCGGGCTATTACGAGGTTTTAAATTACAATGAGCCACTGAAACCATTCGGCGACAAAAACGGTCCTTTTCAGGGCAAACACAAAGTTTTAAGGTTCCACGTGCCGTCGAAGCCATTCTGCAACACTTTATAGCGATCTCTTTATTTATTTTATACACTGTGAGTGGCTTCAGATTAGAGATTCTCGTATCTATTCTTTTTATACGATCTTTTCTTTTTACATTACATCGTTTCACTAATGTAGTAGTGAGAATAATTAATATTTATATTCTTTCTAACTTCTTCAATATGTATTCTATTTTCTCTTGAAAGTTTAAGAATGTGATTTTAAAATTCTGGATAACATTCAAATCTCTTGTGTTTTAATACTTAAGTTTCATGTCTTTATAAAGGTGTACTTAGATGAAACTTAACTTAAAAAATTAAAGAGTAATGTAATATCGATAAAACGTTTATGTAGCTTTTTTAGTTAAAATGTAATTACTGCATTTTTTCGCTTGATCTTCCTCCACCTGACTGAAGTCGTTTTGTTATCTTTGCATCTTTAGTGTTAACTTTTAAGTGAATTTTTTTTTTTCACTTTTGGAATAAATTTAAACCTTATAATCGTGCTAGCTTAATAAAATTGATGTATTTTGTATTGGGTAAATTTCTTTTAGAGAAAAACGTTTCACCACATTGTTTTCTAGTTCAGGATATGTTTAGAAAAAGACCTCCATATCATAAAAAAATCATTGTTTTGCAGAAACTACTTTTAAATATTTTTCGGCTATTTTAATCTGGATCTTCAACAGTCAGATTTTTTTTGTTAATTCTTTAATTTTAAACACGGGTATTAAAGTAAAGATTAGATAATAATTGTATTTAGAATATATTTTGTTAGAAAGTTTCCCTTTATAATAAAAAAATATTCAGTTATTAAAAATGATACGCTGGAAAAATTCCACGTTTATTTTTAAAGTAAATTGAAAATAAAATATTTATATTTATATAATTAATACAACAAAAACCAAACTACTAATTACGCTTCATTTAACTTAAATAATTTCTATATTATAATCACTTGGAAGTGTCTTTAACCAGGATTGTTCAAAAATACGTTTGTGGAATCTATTGATTACAATACAAAACAGATACCATAGATTGTTGCTCAACGATCTAGTCACTAAAACATAAGAACACTAACACAATTTTGGTTATTACATGAATCCAAACAATAATGCAATAATGAAATCCTGATTTAGATTTTTTTATATTTTAAAAAAATTAACTCAAATCCTAATTTTAACTTTCATTCCTCACTTTCATTAGAACACGGTATACACTCGTATAAGCTTATTTTTTAATTGAGTAAATGAAAAATTTACCCGAAAATTCAAATTTAGATTAGATTTTCTGAAATACACTAATCCCAAATTTATTTTTAAATAAATTTGTCCCAATAAATTAGTTTTTCACCAATTTAACTTCGAAAATTCAAATTGTATTCATATCTATACCGATAAAAAAATATGTAGTTTGGTTTGTTGGATTTGAACAACTACAAACAAAAAGTAATTTTTAAACGCTAAAAATGAATTATAAGTGATATCTGCAGAAAACTACGTTATTTTTAAAGTTTATACATAGTTTATACATAGTTTTATAGTTTTAATATTACATTTAATTAACGAACTTGTATTCTCATTATGACAGTAAACGTTATTGTTTTCTTACAAATACAATTCATAAAGAAGTTTAATATAATTACTACTTTAACTGAATGTTATTTAATTCTAAATTTAAATAGTTTTGTACTGAAAATAATGAAACAAAACATTAACGCTCATTATAGCAAACCTCAAGACTTAAATAGCATTTATACGTAAGAAAAGAGAAAGAAAAATTAACTGATGATAGTAATCTCGACTTCTGCAGAAAACATTAACGAGTTGAATGTCTATTCCACAAGATGAAATACCAAGCTGACTAAATTTCTTTATTTATATTAATTACAGTCACGATTAGATGTGTCTCCAGTCTTAAATAAAATTGTTATTTAGCGTTGTATAAAAAACTAATTTAAAAATAGGTTAAACAATTTAATAATTTAGTTAGCTTTTTGTAAATTCCTGAAAATATGTGTTGAAAAACAAATAATAAAATATATATTTTACATAGTAATAGGTTGTTAACCAGAATTAATTTTTATAACGAAAATGTACTGCCATTCAACCATCGAGGGCTTTAACGTATTAGAATACAGAGAATGGTGACCTCCGGGGAACTCAAGCCGGATGCAGTATTAGCTGGTCACTAACACTGGCGTTTGCCCGTGAGTTCGGGATGGCACGTATCAAGCATGCGTACAAGAGCGTATGTTAATATGATTCACGCACCACATACTTTATGCGTTGTTACTTCTGGGATACACGGAACGCGGACTTTGATGTGACAGTTCGTCAATAGAAATTCCACCTCTTTAGTACGACACATGCTTTGTTTAATTTAAGTTTTTGTTTTTTATGTTTCATAATTTTTTTTAATCCACCTTGTATTTAATATTTCATTCGTTATTTTATGCTTTATAGAAAATAAAATAAATAAATAATTATTATTTCAATATATATAATTTTTGCTTTTCCGTGTAAATAGGGCTATAGAAGAGCTATAGCTCTTGAAGGGAAGTATTGTAATCAGCCAATTTGGGCATATGCGATCTTCACCGAATATTGACGTTTTGACACCTAAGGAACCCCAAAAAAAAACCGGATAGAAATTTTCCAGATGTTAATGTTCGTATGTGTGTTCGGTTTTGGCCTCTAAATAATCATCTTATATATATCCAGAGCTGCTGGACCGATTTTGAACAAACTTGGTCAGATTACTTCGTATACGGGACATTGTTACTATTAAATTGTCAACTTAAAAGGTTAAGGGGATGCAAATGTAGAGCAAGATTACCCTCACTATCTCGAGATTTCGCCTAAGTAAGGTCATATTTTTCTTAAGCACATTATTGACAATTAAAAAATATCTGCAAAAAAATATTTGCAAAATCGCATCCATACCCCAAAAATTGTTTTAAACTAGCGGCTAAGTGACATACTGCGTCAATAGTATCCCTGTCACTACAAGAAGCCGCTATTTCCGCTGACTGCCATCTTGGAAATTCCCTTTTTCTCTGTGAGAAATTCCCTTTTCCCTCATTCTCTTGGACCGGGAAATTTGAAATTCCATAGGGTTGCCAACCAATTTATTTTTTAAATAATTTCAATTATGGATACTATAAGTTTAATCCAGTTATTAAAAAGTTTGTTATAAACTCTTTATTAAGGTGAGCAGTAAAGATTGTACGAACCGTTATTAAAAAATGACAACATACGAAGAATTGGCGAGTTAAGTATAAAAAAAGTATATACAATAATGCAGATTAAAATTTTGTTGTGAAAAAAATTAAGGCGATATACGACAGAATTTAACACAAGGCAAAAGGATCAACGTATGAAATCTGTGATAGCATCGGTAGTTTTTTTTAGAAAGGTCAAACTGAATTTAATGAATCGTCAAAAACAAAACTATTCATTCTCAAGGAATCTTTTAAAAATCTTTAATTCTTTTAAAAAATTAATAAATCATATAACTTTCTCATTTGTTTAAACATTTACTTTTAATTACACCTTCTTTATGTTCAACATCTGACTGTAAAACACCACAGCAAAGTTTTTTCTTTTTATTGATTAATATGGGATCATTTAATTTTATTTCTTACGACACAAACGAATCTATAACACAAAGCTAAAAACAGAACTACTAAAAATACCGCACCGCTAGCATTTTATATCTTAAGCTGGGCGGAATTCTTAGCGTATGTATTTAGTTTGAACGTGTAAAATTTAAAATTTTAATTAATAAACGATCGCTCAAGGAATTCCCCTTCCAAATGAACAAGTTTGGCATGTTTATTTTAAATAAGGTTTGTGGGTGACGAAGTACTTAGAACGTCGCATTTCAAATCAGAAAGTAAGTACGTAGAATTCCAAGAACGCGTTCCAATTATCTATATCAGTGGCCGGCTAATGAACCATATACAACAGCTCTCAAACTGTAATCTACACATCAATCAAGCCATTACACACTTAACAATATAATCATCAATTAATTCCTAAATTTTATATTTTTTCCTTATGCGAAAATTTACTTATAATTTATCCAGCATCTCATTGTAGATTCAAATAAAAATTTTGCGGCTACATCTATTTTAAATTGTACAGATAGTCTCTTT
>JAAAKQ030007967.1:0-10091 GCA_010016005.3 Zanna intricata | reverse complement strand
ATGTAAATGTCAGACACAGGGCTGTCATCTCAGTCCTTTCTTCGCCCAACTTTTAAAAGAAAATCTAACAGCAGTGAGTTTGTTTGAATTGTTGTTTTTTGTTAACTTTTAGTTGAATGCTTGGCACAGGTTTTTGTTACGGGCAATGGCAAAATTATAACTATAATTATAATGTAGATTGATACATTGCTGATCTCCGTGGGGACGTTCGTGCGCGCGCGCGTATAAAAATATACACACATGCGCGCACGTACATATATTGCCTTTCTTTCGTAAAGTCTTGCTTCCCGTTGAGTTCCGGTGAAGTTTGACATTTTTAACAGGCTATAAAATCTATCTTGTGTAAGCGGCTACAATTTATAGGTAGAAGGAAATAAAATAGATTTCACAAGGACGCGGAGAGAGAAAAAAATACCGAACACTCGTCCTTATTTATTAACAGTTTTTCACTATTAAATATTTTTATGTGGTAAGTATTTTCAGATGTTCTGAAAACTATTTTTAACGAAATAGTTGTGAGGTTCACTTGTCATTGAAAATGAATCATTATTAATTTATTAGGAAATAGAAAAGTGTTACTTCCAAATATTGCGTGATTTAAATTTCGTGCTTTAACTTTTTTCTTAAAAATGTATTTTGATCTAATAGATTGGCCTAGAACGGCAGATTCTATTCTTGTGAATATTGTTAGGTAAGTCGGCTTTGGTTGCTTTCAGAGAAAACACAGATTCTTTAGTTCTGTTAAAATTCAATCGTTAAGTTATGCAGTGATAAAAATCACAAATTAAGATGATAGGATAATTTACTTTAGTTTTATGTTAAATATGTCATATTTAAAAATGAGCCATTCTGAGCAGTTTACACAGAAATAACTTTACGTTTGTACTAGTAGGTAGTCATGATTTCCAGTTGCAACACGCCTACAATAGTAATGAATAAGATCAATCAAATGAGAAACTGTAGTTTTATCTCTGGCCTGCCGTCCAGAATAAAATTCTCACGAGATAAATTTTTTTATCTGGTCAGAAACTGTAGTTATTAACTGTTGAGAAAAGTGTGTTATTTAGTTGTAAATTCTTTTTTTTGGAGTGATCGCACCTTCCAGCTGCTGATTAAAATCATTTTAATATTCTTAATAAACATCAATATCGTGTGTTGTGCTAGTAAACAGATTTCTGACGTTAGATTTTGCCTTTCTTTTTCTACATTTCCATTTTTTTTTCAAATTAAGTTTCTGTTTTGCTTTCAAGGTTTGGCTTGACTTTAAGGTTTTCTTTTTTAATTTTTTTTTCGTGTAATCCGTTACTTTTTTTAAATGACAACATTGTAGTTATTATATTTTGAATTACGTCATCTAGACATTCTTAACGTTTGTCCTTGGTAGAATATTTTCATTTTAAGGGATTACCATGGTAAAGATAGTTTAATTACAAAGTAATCAAAACCGACACTTGAAAAAAAAAATGTTAATCTTCACAAAAAGAACTTATGATTCTGTATTCTTGCATCGTGTACTTTACAAGAGCCCATTTGCTTGACTATAAGTATACTCTAGTATAGTTAATTCTGATCGATTTTATGTCTTTCTTTTAAACAGATTTTTGTGTACTAAGACAATTACGATTTTGTACTAACTCGACATTACATTAATGCCTTTAGCATGTGTGTTGAAGGGAAGTGCTTCCGCCCAGTATTTAGAAAATGGCATCCAATATTGTGATGCGCTTTAAACTAAAAAAAAGTGGTTTTAGTACTCCTACGAAAATTGCTTGCAGATACTAAAAATCCTCATTCTACCCATAAAAAAAAAACTTTAGCATTCCACTGAGCAATAAACGTAACAAAATCATATGAAATATTTCTTTAGGAGATTCAGTTTAGTAAAAGCATTCAAAAAATGTGGAAAAATAACAATTTCCCAATAATTGCGTGAATATTGGTTGCAGGTGCATAATACGTGTAAGACAGTGTAGTATTCTGTTTAAAAATAATATTTAGAAAGTAAACAAAATAAACGATTTTGTGGAAACCGTTTAAAAGAAATTCAGCTTTGAAATTTTTAATTCTAAGCCTTGATTCTTTGTGTTAATGATCTGCATCCCAGAATTTGTTGGGATTTTTATCCTTAAGAATAGAGAAATGTTAGAATTGTCTTTGAGAATTTATCCGTAATACAGGATCTACTGTATCAGACCTCCTTTATCTCTGTTTTAAAATAATTCTGATTAAAAAGTTATTTGAAGAATTATCTGTCCTATCCTCATATCTACTTAGTTTAGTGTAATTAAAATTTTATTTTTAACCAATTTTTAGCTACTGCCGGGGGCGGTGTTTAGGCAAATGCAATTCCGCTATCGGCTTGCCAGGCTTGACGTAGCTACTGTGTAATTGTAAATGTACCGGTAAACATGTAAGTTTGGAATAGAATCAGGTCGACCATTCCTGTGACATATTTAATTGAAAACCAACTATCAAATGAGTAGAAGTGCTTGTGGTCAGACATGCGGATAGTTGGTTTTGGTTGGTTTTCATTGGGTTTTTTATTTTTTTTTTGCTAGTAAAGATTGGAACTAACTATGGATATTTTTCGGGACAATTTAAGTGACATAATGGTTTTTGGATACGGAATTATACTGCAATAGTGATTTTTAGTAAGTATTACTAGAATATATAGAGACCATTATTGAATGTTTTTAGTTGTTTTGACATGGTGGATAGTAAAAGATGATTCTCACTGAAGGAGTAACAGATGAACAATTGGTCAAATTCTCTGCTAGGAGATGGCTACTGAGTTGATTAGAGATTACAGTACCGATAGATGACCTATCCGCGAATGAAGGAGATTCGCTCTATTTTTCCGACCTGTCTTATGAGAAAGGTAAAGCGGGATATGCTAAACCCAAACTCTGTTTCACAGCCGAGGCACTAAAGAAAACGGAAGTGAAAGTGATGATGTTACTAAAGAGGACTCGGCTCTTATCGGAAGGGAAACTTCTACTAAAAGAAGAATGTACACTGCTTACTTTGGGTCATCTGCTGGAGATAATGACTCATTGATTGCTATTCTAGCCTCCGTCGGGAAGATATTAGCAGAGTCACTGTCACCGGTTTTTCTCCTACCGGGAGGTAGACTCGACCAAACGGTTAGGAACATATGGCTGTTATATGGCCGGTTAGGAAGATATGGGACTATGTTTGTAGAGAACGCGACAATCCAGTCAGGATATTTATGCCTCTAGGAGAAACCAAAACTCACGAAGACAAGACATCAGGTGTCAAGAGGTCAGATCTCCGTAGTTAGAGGCAGCAAGACGATTGTGGTAAAGGGTGCTGGTAGGTCTTATGCAGCTCTTTCGAAAACAAATAGACTGTTTCCAGAGAAGAGGTTGAAGAAGTGTTATCCTTGAGACGAGGCGTCAGTGGGGAATTGCGTATCTGTATAAAGGGATCACAGCAAGTGGAGGAATTCAAGACAGTCCTTCGGAACAAATCCACTCTCTGGCAAATAGATCTCCGGTCGAGGAACAGTCGGAGAACGGAGGTACATCTGAGGAACATCGATATGGATACCCGTGAACAGGTGATAGGTAATTGCTTAAGTAATAGAGTCAGATAAGTTCCGGGTAACGTCTATGCGTCCGGCATTTGGTGAGACAAAGTGCGACTGTTATAACTAGTTACTGAGCAGCTAAACTTTTTAATTAAGGAACATATCACGATAGGCTGGGTTCATTGCAGGGCCTATATAAGGGAGCCTGAAAAAAGTGATTCAGATGCTGGGGCACTGGACAAGTGTCGGCCAAATGTACGGGGACTGAATTGAAGGACCTATTTTTTAATTGCGGAAAACTAGAGCACAGGCGTGGTCAATGCAAGGACTCAGCCATTTACTTACTTTGTAGTAAGGAGGCCATAGAATCATGATCTGTAGGGAATTAAGATACAATTTTTATAATTGAATACGAACCGGACGGAATAAGCGGTTCCTGGATCTCTGCCAGAGATGGCCCTAAATGAACGGATCGATGTTCTTTCACTGTTCATGTAAAAAGGCCATTCAGAAGACCGAATAGATGATAAGAAATCTTAGCAGACTTCTTGATAACGTAATAGGACCGCGCACTGTAAGCGCTGAGTTATGTGCACATAACTAATTTTATTTTGCTGTATGTGATCCCAGTTTGGAATCGTTCATTTGAGTCGCAGGTCAACAGACGCTTGTTGGAGGGAATGCAGAGAAGAATTGCTCTTAAGAGTGGCAAGTGCATATAATTCTGTATCCACTGAGGCGATACTGGTAATTGTGGAGATTCCGTCTCTTAAAAAGCTCGCCAGACTGCGTATTAAAATCTATGAACGAGGAGATAGGAACACAGTGTACGACGAGATGTTGACAGAATGGATGACACGTTGGGACGTCTCGGATAAAAGACGCTGGACAAATCGTTTAATCCGTGATATTAAGCAGTGGTTCGGGAGTGGATTTGATGGGCTAAACCTTTGGCTCACAGTTCCTGACCGGGTTGTTTTAAGTTATATATTTACGACAGAAGGAGAGCGGACGATGCTGAGTGTTCTTACTCTGGTGAACACGGTACGCCTGAACGCCGACGGCTTCACCTGCGATTTGGCTGTGAGGAATGTAAGGGACCGATTAACACCGAAAATGTTATTCAGAAGATGCTCTTGAGAGAACGAGAATTCAGTGTAGTACCAACATACATATCTAAGATATTACAGCGAAAGGAGCAGGAGGCGAGTGGTGAAGAACAGCTTCGCGTGGAACTGTCGTTCGTCATGCTTGCATAGATGGGCGGCGGTGAGGAAGCGTGGGGACTCGAGATCCTAAGCCAGTCTTTCGTTCTACGTCACATGACAGTACGGGAGTTGTATTGTGTCTCAAAGCAGGTCCTGCTGTCGGATGGAGATTACGCGCAGTTTTTGGTTTAATGGGTTTGACTGCCACACACTCGGGGGCGACAACAACATCTGTTGCCCTGGAGTGGCGATAACAGTCGTAGCTCTACCTACCGTTTCGAGATGGGCTGCCGGTATGCCACCGTGGCATACCGGCACCGTTCCTCGTCTGCGCACGCTAACGCTAAAAGAACACCTGTCAAAGAATATGGGTATCCACAGCCAAGCTTTCAAATCCATATAAAAGCAATCGCCTTTACAAGGATTCGAACCTTAGAATTCTCGACTTGGAAGTTTAACTAAGTATTGAATTTTAATTTTCTAACTCATAAATCTTTTACAGTTGTAAATTATTGAGTATTTGAGTGTTATTTATTCATGAAATTCCAGTTCAGTTGCTCAAACTTAAATTGTAATCGATGAATTAGACCTCTCGTTATGAGAGTTACTTCCTATTTATTTTTATTCTTAATATTAAAGTAATTATATTAATTCTACTTACTACCTTTTTACGCAATGCGTTCTCTCATTTTAACAACAAAAAAAATAAATAATTTTCCTGATTCATGTCAGGATAAATTCTAAAACAATTTGTTTTATTGAAAATGTATATTCTTTCTAAAAATGAAATAAAAGAAAATAAGCAAACTACTTCATTTGTTGTTTGTTGAGCGCTATAATCTGGTGATTTGTAGGCTGACCGGTATCAATTATACATATTGTTTATTAATCATTTATTACTGTAGTTTTACAAGTAACTCATTAAAATTGCTTATCTGTTTACGAATTACATCAAGTTTCCCGTATCAGGCTAACTAGAAAAAGCGAGGAGTGATGTGGTTTCCTGTCGTCTTATACACGTAGCCAAATATATTGCATATTAGCATACAAACTTACCGAAAATCAAGGACCCTTTAACTTTGTTAACCCCAGCTGAACATCATTACTCTTAAAGACAAAATCTCTTGATCGGTACATGTTTTTAAAGAATTTACAGATATCAGAACCAGAAGAATGACTGAATAGTGTAAGAAACTGATGTACTTTGTGTGGGAACAATATATAATCGTTCTTATAAAACACTAATCGAACACTTAAATTTTACAATATTTAACTTAAATTCTTTTTTATATTTTCGTATAAGTAGGTCTTTTGAATCAATCCATTCTATTTTTTACAAATAAAATAAAAACTCCGACCTTTTAAACTCATTGTTATCGATGTATGTAATATTTATACTATCGTAAAATAAAATGCATTTGTAAATGGACTGAATATGAGAAGTTGCTTTCATAATGGTCAATACTTTGCGCTTATCTTCTCTTCAGTACATATTTTTTAATTTAATAACTATATTGTACTTTGCGTTTGGTTACTATGTTATTGCTATTTATACTTGTTACTGTGTTACTTTATATACGAGTAGTGTTATTTTATATTTTATTCATACATTATATATACTCGTATTACGTAACGGTGAATTTTGATTTATACTGTTGAAATTGTATTTTTATTTTTTGATCCTTTTTTATGGAACTGAAAAAAATCACATAATTTAATTATTTATTTATGTTTATTTGGAGTAGTAAAATCATATTGCATTTGTGTGTGTTTTTTTATTATTATTATTATTATTTATTTTTTGTCATCATATAATTGTGGGATCGATGCGATTCAGCATTCTTTTCATTGAACGATGATGAATCAAAATATTTGTTTCATTACCATTAAGCCTTATACATTTTCAATTATTTGACTAATTTGTGATTTTATTTGTTTAGTTTTCATTTTAAATATTTTTTGACTAAGCGATTAAACTCTTCCGTCGATATAATGTTAAACCCTTTCGTGTATTTTCGATTAAACTCTTCCGTGTATTTGATAATTGTGTTTTATTTATAAAATTTATCCTTTTTCTTTGTGGCTTGTGCTTTTATCCTGGAAATTAATTGTATATCTATTATTAAATGCGGTTTTCTCTGATGAAAATTCCACGTGTCACAATCGAAAAATTAACTGAAAAGTTCGTTGTGTATTCTGTTGTTAAGTTTTATAAACTTAAATCATACAAATAAATTGTTCTTACATGTTAATTCAGCAATTATATGTTGGAAAAAATTAATAGAATATTTTTTTTCTTTGTTTAACCTCCAGAACCACAGTTTAGTACATCTTCAGAGGATGAAGTAAATGAATTGTAGCGTGTGTGAAAATGCCATGCCTGACCGGGATTCGAACCCGGGACCTCCGGATTAATCCCAGTCAGGCATGGCATTTTTCACACACGCTACAATTCATTCATTTCATCCTCTGAAGATGTACTTAACTGTGGTTCTGGAGGTTAAGCAAAGAAAAAAAAAAGTTTTATAAACTAAAAAAGTTATTTATCTGTTAAATGTTATTACTTTCTATTAATTTTTTCCAACATATAATTGCTGAATTAACGTGTAAGAACATTTTATTTGTATGATTTGTTTAGTTTTCGTTTTTACTCGCTAAGTCCCGGAGCGGGCATGCGGTTAACCTACCTGTGAGAAAGACATACTGTTCGAGGACTGGCTGGATTATTTTGGTTAGTTAAAACAATACTAAGGAGCTGATAATGGTACTATTCCCTTGTCAAGATTCTGTTGTCGGGTTTTAATATATCTGACAACTCATTCTAATCTTGCGATTCAGAGGTGTTACTAGTATGGTAAGCTTGCTATACGAGTAAGTGACGCTGAAGAATTTAGAGAGTGCTATAATACCGTGGTATTAATCGATCGAAAAATTGTTAACTATTTATTTCATTACGTCTATCTCCGTGTGGCAGCGTGATAGCTTTTCTGCTTACATCCGTAGATCCTGGGTTAGAGTCCCGGAGAGGTATGACATTTTTCACACGCTACAAAGAAAAATCTGTTTATCATTATTATTCATTGGCAATTGTTAGGGTGCTAGCCAAATAAACAATTGTTGTCGGGCTTTCTCTTTTAAGTCAATTACAGACATTCAACACATCTCTTCATTATTCGGTAGATATTTTAGTGTATTAAAAAATATACGTGCTACCAGAAAATAAATATTTGAGTTTGACTTACTGAAGTCATGAAATCAGTTTGAAATTTATTAGAAAATTAACAGCCGAAAAGAGATTTGTGAAATTTTTTTTTAATGAATAGAAAGAAAAGTATGTGGAGAAAAAATACTTTTAAAAGCGTCTGATCCAATTCTTTTTACTAAAACGGAAAGTTTTGCTTAAAAAAAAACAAGATATTTGATCAGATGAAAATTGTTCCCAGCTGGTGTACGTCAAGATTACATAAGAGTATTGGATATCATCGCGAATTAATTTTTTGTCAAAAACAAAATGCTTGTTTTGATTTTTATGACGACCATCACATTTTATTTGAAACTGTCATTCGTTTTGCTATATTGTAGGCGCGTAAGTATCATTATAAGTTTAATCCCGGTACGCACTCTTCTATTACAGCTTGTTTACCGAATTCATATCTACAGTAAACTCATTCCATGTTTTTTTTAGTTAAGCAGATTTATCAGCTTAACTGGATCTGAATATTTTAAAAAAGACGTGATCTACAAACTTTGTTGTTTTTATTAGTTTATGTGAAATAATTATTTCTTCCTGTAATAGGTAGATTTTAACATCTCCATAGATAAAATGCGATTTTTTTTTAGCATTGTAGTTAAACAAATAGAAAATTAAATTACGAGTGTTACATACAAAATTGGACTTTAAAATGTCCACTTTTCTAATCTATCGTGTTACTGATTTCTATTTAAAAACTTTCTGTATGAAATTGTAACAATAGACATATTTCTGTCATACTAAATAAAAATGATTATTATTGTGTAACTACATTATATTGAATGAATTTTTGTATTTTATATAGATGAAATTAAAGTTTAAAATTAAAATTGTTTTGTAATATTAGTTTTTAGTTTATAAGAGACATTTTTTCTTTCGCTTAATGAAGCAGTTGTAAATTGGCATGGTAGAACTACGGTTTTAGCGCTGAAAACAATATTGAGATTTCAAAATTAAAAAAAAAAAAAATTTATACGTGTATATACTTATTTGTTGTATAAATATTTGTATTTTTTATTGTAATTTCTATTTCTATTTTGTAAATAAAAATGTAAATTATCTAAAAATGTTGACTGTTCTCAGTCAAATGCATGTTATGTTTGCTTACCTTTAAACTATGAATATAAAAAGCAATAGGTTACAATTTAAAACTCTTATAACTTGAAAAAAAAAAAAATACTCTAACTTTTACCCTCGGGTGTTTAGATATCGCTTTAAAAATTTCAATGAAGATCATGTTTTCTCATACTGCCTTCAGCTGTCGCACTACAAGAATGTTTAAATTAGAAAACTGCTTCCGTGGTAGTAAAAATATGTAATTCTTCGATTTGATACATAACAGTTTGTCGCTTATTTGTCCAAAATTATAAGCAATACGATTGGTGCTCGACACTAATGTAGTTTGATTATTTATCTAATGTGCATTCGGTTTCGTTATCTTTGGCGACTTCGTTATCTTTGTCTTAAACAGAAATCATTCTTAAAAAAATTTAAATCATTCAATAATAATTGCCATTTCCGTGAAGACATGGAAATGAGGAGAAGCCGTTTCCTAGAATTATAAGCATTCCGTTTTAGGCTCATTAGGGATACTAAAAAGTTAAGTGTTTTACGACTGCTTTCTTCACTTATTAACCTCAACCCAAATAATCTATTCCCAAGTCGACTAAAATGAAGTTGATACTCATTCAGCTCTGCAAGCGATATCTTCGCTCTGTACAACAAACGGACTAGCAAAAACATTACGTTATTTATATTGTCCCCAATCGGCCATGAAGTGTAATTATATATGCAATTGCAATTTTCCTGATATAAATGATTGTAATTTTTTGAAAAAAGTATATTACTGATAATAAAGTTATCAAATGAAAAGAAACGAATGTCCAGAGTTTGTTTGGAGCAGAATTTCAGTTACCAACAAAACCTTCCATTAAGAACTCTTTCATTTGTTCCAACATTTGGTTGGAATTGAGTTGTGGATATTAGTGAAGAGTAGTGTATCATTCATGCCGGCCTCCGTGGTGCGAGTGGTAGCGTCTCGGCCTTTCATCCGGAGGTCCCGGGTTCGAATCCCGGTCAGGCA